>JAHWFP010011986.1:7389-22790 GCA_023313725.1 Lithobius niger | reverse complement strand
GATCAGGTGATTTTGGTTGCACGTCTCGTTCATTGGTCAAAGTTGGCATAGCGACTGAACTTCTTCTGGATTGGCCCTTCGATTTCCGACGCTGGTTGGTCAATTCAGCTGACGTGTCAACTGAACTCGGGAAACCAATCGAATTTCGCTTGCAGACGTGTTTCTGAAAATCTGCACTCTTGTGTAATTTATTCGTGTTAGAATTCACTCTGCAAACTGCTGGAATTGCTGCATTTTGAGTACCATCTTCAGATAACTCAGAAATTAACCTGGCTCGAAGATGGTCACGATGTTTGGCTACAACCTTCTGCTTGTCATTAAGCACTTCGTATATTAGGTGAGGCTTTGTAGATTTTACGATCCCACTAGACCATAGTCTTGAGTTGGTTCGACTAAAGTCACAGTACCACACCGTGTCTCCAACGCTATAGTGTTTAGACACACGATGCTTAGTGCTTTCAACTTGCTTTTGCTGACTCCTTTTAACGATTGACGCTGGTGAGGGTACAGCAAGTCTATTTTAGATTTAAGCTCTCGGTTAAAGAATAATTTAGCTGGTGTTTTCTGGGTGGTCGAACTTACGGTAATTCTACTCGATGTTAAGTAGGCATTTATACTTTCTTGGATCGTCAAACCGTCACGACGTGAGCTTTTATATACGCGTTTGAAATTCTGAACAAAAATTTCTGCCTGACCGTTCGTTTGAGGAAAGTTAGCAGAGCCGCGTAAATGCTGGATTCCGTGTAATTTAGTCCAGTTCTTAAATTCCTCACTCGTGAATTGCGGTCCATTGTCGCTGACAAAGGAATAAATAAACCGTATTCGGCAATGTAGTAATAACTTAACCTGTCAACATATTTTGCCCAGGTATCAGATTCACTTTCGAACTCAGCAAATAAATTGGCTGCCTTGCTAGCCATGTTTAAACTCTCGATAGAACTATTTAAATTCTCAGAATCTAAGTTTAAATCCTCTGCATTAACAGAATTAACGTTTAAATCTTCAACTTCAGATTCGAAAAAATTCGTAATTTCAATGTTAACATTAGCGCTAGCGCTCGCTTTGTTTACATCTAAATTTTCGCTGCTAGCAGCCACTTCAGGTGTCAATCCGTTATCACCTGTTTTAGGCATAAGCCACAACAATAATTAAAAAATGCTTAAGCATACACAATTTTAAGGCATAAGCCTACACTACTTTTAAAGCTTAAAGGCATAAGCCTACACTAAATTAATTCACTAGTTTAAACACCTAGATGAAACAGAATTTCCTGAATAGTTTCCACATAACTACCGGAAGCAACTCGAGACTAATGGTTTCTCCTAACATCTAGGCAATAATACTCAGTTAGCCTACCTAGCTTAAACTTAGTCTGCATTAAATAATTTAAATAACTAGGCTTTAGTTTGCATTAGCTCCTCCAAACTATTTACAAAACAACACGCTACGCCTAAACAACGGCACTAACTGGTCCTCACTCGTTTACTGTTGAAAGAAAAACGACTACGGTGGAAAAACTACACCGGCACAAACCAGCCCGAGTAAAGGCACGACAATAATGAATTCTCGAGGGGTAATTTAGTTGCATTTTTAACATGCGCTTCTGATTATAGTGCTATCAGTGTGACACGCCTACGCGTCGCACAGGACACAACCTTGGTAAAATTACCCTTTAAGAATTCACTTGTCTCCCTCGGTTCTGGCATAAGGTACAATTTTTACACTAATCAAATAGTACCAAATAAGTTCAAAAACCCAGTTGAATTGGAAAAATTTAAACATATTAGGACTACAGATTAAAACTAATCATTTTTGCAAAAAAATGAAAATTTGTTAACTTGCCGCAAGTTGGAGCACACCTGAGGTACACAGCAGTAGCCTAAATTTTAAATTAAATGTAACATGTCTACTCCTAGATAGCCATAGAAGGAATGGCACCCACTTCCTCGTCGCCAACTGTAATGTTCCCACTGGAACCGTGGGTTCTAATTAGACATGATGTTCACACTGAATGAAAGGACAGACTAAAACTGGCAATGGACATTTATTAACTCTGATACAATTCTTTATATACTGAATGTCATGTGACATTGGGTCACATGATATGTATGGTGCGACATGCATGGATAGACTATGGCAACTGTGGGAGGTGTTAAGGTCAGCTGTGAAGGTTAACATTTGAGGAAGCTACCCTCCCAGTGTGGCTTGCACACAAGTGACGACAAGCCACCACAGCAATATATCCCATACCACCACACTTTACAGTGCATGATATTCATATCGCCACACTTTAGTGTGGTGATATCCCATATCACCACACTTTACTGTGGTGATATATCACCACAGTAAAGTGTGGCGATATGGGATATCCCCCCAGGGGGGGGGGGGATTGAGGCTTAATGGCGCGTCGACAACTTGGTCATTAGCGCCAACCTCAGGCACAGTGCAGTCGTCGGTTGCCACTGCACCACACATTACAGAGATGTTATTCAAACTCCTAATCTAAATCTTGTCATACATCTGTACCTCCTGCAAAAATTGAAAAACACCGGACAGGAGGACAGACTTATCACCCAATTGACGCGCAATGTCATGCGGAAGATGGAAACGACGACGAACACCATCAAGATGGTGACAATCAACAAGGAAGTGCCGGACCATAAGTGGCCGTCGACACCAAGAACATTCAGGAGGATCAACCCCCCGCAAAAGGAAACAGTGAGTAAGTCGAGTGTGACCAACGCGCAAACGGGCCAACACCACCTCCTCACGGCGACTGCGGCGACACGCCGAGTGCCATTCCTCAACAGTGCCTTTAATAGCACGTAACTTATTACCGACTTGACTGTCCCACAAGGCTTGCCAAAAAGCGTGTAACCTCAGACGCAAAGTTGGAAAGGCATCTGAGGGAACAAGGCTGAGATCCCTACCGAGAGGGCCAGAAAGGGCCCCTTTCGCAGCAGAATCAGCTTGCTCATTCCCTGCTATCACAACATGGCCCGGGATCCAGCAGAAAAGCACGGTTTTCCGCTGGCCAGGCAAGCGGGAAGACAAGGCTTGGACACGTTGTGTCAAGGGGTTCCGAAAATTGTAATTCGCCAAGGACTCCAGGGCACTCATGGAATCGCTGAAGACAATGAAGTGGGTGCCCTGAAGGCCAAGGATCCATTCCACCGCCAAACCAAGAGCCAAAAGCTCTGCAGAAAACACAGAATAGCCCGATGGAAGGCGATGGGCAACCGTTACTCCCTTACACACACAAGCACTTGCCACGCCAAAGTCCTACTTCGACCCATCAGTAAACAGCCGCTGATAACCGGCGTACTGAGAACACAGCCGCCGGAACTCCTGCAAGGTACCTTGCTGGTAGAGTGGAACCCTTCGGTAGGGACGCCAGAGCGAAAATGAAAATGCCACTTGGGACAAGCCAAGGGGCCACTGGCATCTCCCCAAGCCCCAAGACACAGGGCATTTCAAAGGCTATGTCCTGACAGGACTGCTGGAGCCTATCGCGGAAATCACCCTTACCCACCCTGCGTCTACCGACTCGCAAGTCTGGCCCAAAAACCATGGACCAAGCAGAACTGGATTGCACAGCACGCAAACGCACAGCATACTGAATGGCAAGCTGCCGCCGACGAACGGCCAAAGGTGGCTCCGAGGCGTCAGCATAGAGGCTGACCACTGGAGAAATTCGAAATGCCCCAGTCGCCACACGCAGGCCACTGTGATGCACAGTGTCCAACATCTGGAGAGTCGAGTCACTAGCCGAATCATACACCATGCACGCATAATCAAGTTTGCTGCGGACAAGGGCTCGGTAGAGGCGCAACATGGCAGCGCGATCGGCACCCCATGAAGTGCCCGACAGAACCCGCAAGATGTTAAGTGCCCGCAAAGACTTGTCTTTAAGTTGGCGCAAGTGTGGAAGCCAGGATAACCGGGAATCGAACACCAGACCCAGGAAACGTGCCTGCGGGACAACAGGAATTTGTGCCTGTCCCAAGTACAGGCAAGGATCTGGGTGCAGTGTTCGTTGGCGGCAAAGTGGATGCACACAGTCTTGTCCGGAGAAAACCGGAAACCATTACTGATCGCCCAGGTCTGGACTTTGTTAACTGCCAGCTGTAGCTGCCGCTCGCAGGTCTGCATGCGAGCCGCCCGAAAGCGCAGGCCAAAGTCATCGACAAACAAAGACTGGGGAACAGCAGCTTGCCGAGCAATGGGGTTGATCCCAATAGCAAACAAGATGACACTAAGAACACCTCCTTGAGGCACACCATTCTCCAAGACAAACGGGCGGGAAAGAGTCGCCCCGACACGAACGCGAAAAGAACGGCCGGAGAGGTAAGCGGAAAGGAACAGTGGCATCCGTCCCCTCAAGCCACAGTCACAGAGATTACGGAGAATCCCATAACGCCACGTCGCATCATAAGCCTTCTCCAAGTCAAAGAAAACTTGAACCAGATGTTGACGCAGGCGAAAAGCCTCCCTCACATCTGATTCAAGGGCAACAAGACGATCGATAGTTGACCGAAACCGTCGAAAGTGATTCCAACAAGCAGACCAACCGCTCACTGACCATCCGTTCCATAAGTTTACAGTTTTTTTTTTTTTTTTTTTTTTTTTTTCCCCCCCCCCCCCCCGAGGGGGGGGGGGGGAATTGAGGCTTAATGGCGCGTCGACAACTTGGTCATTAGCGCCAACCTCAGTCACAGTGCAGTGGTCCGGGTTGCCACTGCACCACACATCACAGAGATGAAGTAGGGAGAGAAGTAGGGTCTTTGCCCGGTTTCACAATCGGGATGACCACCGCTGCCCTCCACACAGCTGGAATAGAGCCCTCCGCCCACACACGGTTGAACATTTCCAGCAAGAACTGTTGGGAGGCAAGAGGCAGATGTTTCAACAGCTGATTATGAACATCATCAGGGCCTGGGGCGGAGTCATGCGACTTGGACAAAGCTGAAACAAATTCCTGCCTAGTGAACGGCAAATTGTACTGCTCCAGCCCGTTGGAGCGAAATTCAAGAGAGCGAGCCTCAGCCCTACGCTTAATCCCGAGGAAACCAGGATCATAATAATCATCACTCGAGACCCGCGCAAAAGCAGACGCAAGACAATCGGCGATATCCGGCACAGATGAAACCATGGCGTTCGCCACCCTCAGCTGCGATACCGGGGAAGGCACGGTCCTCCCCGAGATCTGGCGCACCTTTCTCCACACCTGCTGAGAAGGCGTGGAGCGCGTGATCGAAGAAACATAAGCCGACCACGAAGCACGCCTAGCCTCATGGATGACAATCCTGGCACAGGCACGACAGCGCTTAAAGGCAACAAATTTGTCAGTAGTTGGGCTAACCGTAAATGCACGCAACGCTCGCCTGCGGGTCCGAATGGCCCGCCCGCAAGCAGGCGTCCACCACGGAACAGGAACCCGTCTCGGCTGTGTGGACGTACGCGGGACAGAAGCATGAGCAGCAGCGAGGATTACATCAGTGAAATGAGTTGAAAGTTCATCCACATCAGTAAAGTCCTGCACCGCATGCTGGAAAACAGCAGCCTCAGCAAAGGCTGACCACTCAGCTCGTTTCAGCGCCCACCGGGCTGGCCTGGAAACAACAGAACCCCCCTCTGAGTTAAAACCCCCATAACTTCGCTCCTCCCTCCTTCAACCAACCACCTCCCAACTTCTCTCTCAAACCTTCACTTATCAAAACTACTCCCCCCTCCAAACCAGGGCCCCATCCTCCCAGGTGTTCCCCCACAATCCACTCCCCTTAACAATACCTCGACCCCTGATGACAACTTTCAGAACTCTAACAATCATAGTTATTATGTCCCTCGGCGAAACAACAATTCGGTTCGCAACTTCAATTGTTCGTTCTGCAAAAAGCAAGGGCATACGGCACGTTACTGTGCCGAAATGCCAGAGTACCAAGAAAACTCTGCAAACAATCAAATGGCATCCAATGTTGTGAATCGGTCGGAAAACTAAACAAACCCCCACCCATTGGCCAGGATGAGGGCGTTTTGAATGTAGCGACTCATGTTATTGACATTGGTCTTAAACCTAGTTGTGGGTTTAAACCGTTAGTCCCATTAACATGTAATGAGATAGTTTCAACTTCCGTTTGGAACTCAGGAAGTTGTTATTCGTTGATTTACAATGCCTTTGTTAACTATTTAAGTGATAAATTAACTGTTAAACCATTTCCCTTGTGTTTATTAACTGCTAACGGTGATGTTATCACCACTTCTGGCTACGTTTCTCTTGAATTTGAATTGCCTGGGAAAGCTTTTCGTCACTCCTTCGTTGTGTGCCAAAATCTCCCACACCGCTTCATTTTAGGCACTGACCTAATGATGAGGGCACGTGTAGTACAGTCTTTTGCGGATCAAACTTGGTGGTATGATGACTTGCCTCAAATTCGTTACAAGTATTTAAAATCTCTTGTTGACACGCTCGTGTGTTCATTCGTTTCAAGTAACGTTAGATGGCAGTCTATACTGGACAAAGCTCCAATCTCAGAGGCTGATAAGTCAGTTTTTTCCGAAATTTTCAAGAAACACGCTAATGTTTTTCGCGATGAGCCAAGCCATTGTCGGACCATTGAAATGCACATTGATGTTGTAGATAAAAAACCACTCTACACTAGGCCTTTTCCTGCAAACCCGACTAAATTAAAGCAACTTAATGAAGTGATTAAGCAATTGTTAGCTGAAGGCAGGATTGAAAAATCTAACAGCCCTTGTTGTTCCCCTTGTTTTTTAAAACCAAAACCAAATGGCCAGTTTCGATTTTTAGTTGACTACCGCTTGCTCAACCGTAATACCTTGCCGGACACGTACCCCCTCCCCTCAACTGACCTTATCTTAAGCCAATTAGGCACGCCACGCTACATCACCACCATAGATCTTTGTAGCGCTTACCACCAAATTCCCCTTGATAACGAGTCAAGCCGCCTCGCTGCTTTTGGCACCCCTAGCTGTCTTTTTTGTCCGCGTTACGCGATGTTTGGGACGAAGTGCGCGTCGAAGGTGTTTCAAAGGATGATGGATGAGCTACTGCGCACCCCTGACTTCCACGGATTATTCGTTTATCAGGACGATGTGTCCTGTAAGTGATACGCTCGACGATCATGTAAAAAAGGTAGACTACGTTCTTGATCGCCTTAACTATGCTAACCTAACTGTGAACATTGAAAAATTTAATCTACGTTGCCCCGAGGCCCGTGTGTTAGGCTTTATTTTATCATCGAAAGGCATTTCACCCGACCCAGCGAAGGTTGAGGCTATCTCAAAGATAAAGACTCCCACTACCATCAAACAGGTTCGAAGCTTTCTCGGAATGTGTACTTTTTTCGGCGCTATGTGTGTTCATACTCTCTGCTAGCTCGACCCCTTTTCGAAATGTTAAAAAAAAAAAAACAATGCCAAGTTTGTGTGGTCTCCTGATTGCGATCCTTGCTCAGCCAGATTTCACTAAGCCCTTTACGACCCGGTGCGATTCTTCGAAATTTGGTTTGGTTCGGTCCTATTACAAGATGGCGAAAATGGCCCCCGGGTGATTTGCTATGCAAGTCGTTTGCTTGGCCCTAACGAGGGTTTTTTCTCGACGGTCGAAAAAGAAGCTTTATCGGTTTTGTGGTCGGTTCAGTTGTTTAGGCCTTATGTAGAAGCAAGTCACTTTACTGTTATTACTGATCATCGTTCCCTTGAGTGGCTGAAAACTGCCAGAGATCCGACTGGACGCTTATCTCGATGGGCCTTGAGATTGACTTGTTGCAGTTTCAATGTAAAATATAAATGTGGTACCTCAAACACAGTAGCTGATCACTTGTCACGTTTTGCCCTTGTAACTGCCGAAGGCATTGTTGGAAATGCTGATGTAGATCGACTACGAGTGGCTCAACGCTCTGACCCTGTTTTGAAGCGTGTTGACCATTTTATTGAGAACGGCACTGGTTTTCCCACCTCACCAGTTGGAAGGAAGGCTCGACGCGTATCTTATAGCGCTTCAATTATTAACGGTGTCATTGGTAGAAGCTTTAGAAATAGCTTTGGTGAGATCCGCTTCTGTGCTCTCATCCTTCCCTCGGAGCGCATGCGCATTATCGTCGCTGCTCATTTAGGCCCAGTTACTAAACACATGGGCGTTTCCAAAACCGTCAAAATCATTCAGAACCACTCAACTTTGTTTGGCATGGTTCGAGATGTCACCAGTTACTTGAAGAAGTGTCACGTATGTCAGACTTGTAAAACCAACCCGTCTTCGGCTCGTGGATTAATGGATGCCGCCCCATACCCCAATTGCCAGGGGACACATATTATATCGACGTTTCTAGTCCGTTTTGCCACTCCAATCGTGGAAATAAATACCTGCTCATTATTCAAGATTCCCTCACTAAATGGCCGGAAATTTTTTCTATGAAAAATGCTAAAGCTACCACAGTTGCAGAAATTCTCGTTAAAGAGGTTTTTTCTCGTTACGGCTAGTGCAATACTTTAGTGTCAGACAATGGTAAATCTTTTTTAATCGGGGTATTTCGTTGTATTGCTCGTATGTTCGGCGTTAAACAGTCTTTTTTGAGTTTTTACTCTCCAGCGGCAAACCAAGCTGAGCGTATTATAAATACTGTTAAATCGCTCATTCGTACACGGATTAGCAAGATGCAGAAAAATTGGGATTCCGATCTACAAATGATCGCTATGGTGCTTCGTGCATCTGTGTCCAGAACAACCGGATTCTCTCCTGCTGAACTCCATCACGGTAGAATTTTACGTGTACCTGGAACCATTGACCCTGGTTTACTTGCTCCTTTAAACAAAGCCAATAAAACTTGGGTTGTTAACATGTTGAAGCGTCTCGCTAATGCTATTTCTATTGCTCGCACTGCCTTACGGGACCAACAAGATGTAAATCGTGCAAGGGCCGATGAAGAAAGGAAACCTTTCTCGTTTAAAGTTGGAGACGAAGTGTTGCGAAAAACACACTTTATTTCTGATAAAGCTAAGTCTTTCAGCAAAAAAATAGCACCACGTTTTGAAGGTCCTTTCATTGTACATGAAGTTGTTAACCCCCCTTACTTATAGGCTTAAGGATCCTGTGAAAGGCAAGATACTTGCGGGGACCATGCATCTCATGCAAATAAAGCCATATTCCCAATGATGACAATCATTAATGTTCACCCATTGTTTTTTTCCCTCCCCTCTTTTTATTGTCTTGCTTTTGTTGCTGCTTTTTCCTGTGGCTGGTGTGCGTCGTTTGCTTTTGTTTTATACAAAAATAAATAACTATCATTGTAATCTTTTGAAGCCTGAACTTTACCTTTTTTACGACTTTTCTGGTTTACTTCTTGATTTTTCAAATGACGACTCAGTGTCCCAAGTTTTGTCTTTTAGAATTCTTTCGGGAACCTTTTTTTCCGTCTAAAAACTAGCTTTTGAATCGTTGATTCACTTCATCTTTTCCTTGGCTACCTTTTTTTTTTTGTCTCTTGTGTTTCTCTACCTCCTTTTTGGTGTGACTGTGACCCTGGGATTTACAAATTGTGTTACGTTTTCTTGGGATGGCACTGTTTTAGTTTGTAGTTTCTTGTAAGCCCAGTTTAGTTTTGTATGATTTGTGTCGTAGCTTGTTTAATTATTTTTTTTTTAATTATTATTTAGCATGCCTTATACTTGTGACGTTAACCCTTTGGTGTTATTTGTTTTGCGCCCATGTTCCTGTCTGCTCCACGATATGTGTACTTCCCAGTTAGAAGGGCTGGTTTGGCCTAGGTTACCCTGTTGTCTGTTCTTATTTCATTTGTAAATTTTCCCAAACTCTTGTCTCCTCCCCTCTCCCTTTATTGGAAGTCTGCGTGACCTAGTCTGACGTTACCTTGTTTGTCTTCTGTAAATTTTGTTTCGTTTTGACCGGTTGTGCTGTAATGGGTAATCCACAAGTGTTACACGTATCCACCCTTCGTTAATGTTTTTCGGTTTTGTTTAGTAAATTAACCTGGTGGTGGGATTGTGATCTGTGGTTCATGTTGTGCATTTCGGTAACCTTGAATTTGTTGCATGCCTTCATTTTTTTTTAGTTGTTTACTCTATTTTTTTTTGTCCCTTGAATTTCTGCTTTGTTGTTTTTTTCTTCATGTATTCTTCCCCTCCTTAAATTTTTCGTGGTTTTTTCTCTTCCCCCGTACTCTCTTTTCTTCTGTACATTCTTCCTGACACTGTATTTGCTCGGCCTTTTGTTCTTCATTGAATAAATACTTATTTATTTTTCTCATTGGGAAACTTAGTGGCTCTTGTCATTGGGAGTTGGTTTGATTTGTGAGTTACTTGGTGTTGGTTTTTTTTAAATAGTGCCTTATGTGCTATTAATTACGAGTTTTCCCCAACTTTTAAGATTGAGTGAAACTGAAATGAGTAGGAGTGCGAAATTGTCTTCTGCTTATGGGGCTTGATTTACTTAACGAGTTTGTATATGGTGTTGGTTTTTTTTGTTACTTAAACATTGTTAACATTTATTAGGGTGTGTAGGATTACCTTGAAGTGCAAACAGGGTCACTGCTTTGGCGATTTTCTTATTTCATAGTGTGGAATGTTGCTTTGATTTTGTGGCTGGTTTCATTGTCACATTCTTTTAATACGTGTTACGCCTTTAAAACGGTGAGGGACCACACGTTTGGTCGGCAAGGGGGGCTTTACATCGTACTTCTCAATAGCGTTCTGCCCGATATTACGCCTATCGGCGGCTGAGTCGCTTGTCTGCTCCTTGGTCCGATGTCACAGTTGACCCTGAATTAAATTTCAGCACGCTCGCGTCCTTACGTCATTAACTCGCTAGTATTTTTCTTTTCCGTCATTCCTTATGAGGTTTTTTGCGATTTATGAACAACTCTACTTGCTCGCGACCTCACGTCACTTAATGTATGTTATTCCTTTCCGTCATTAATTTTATGACGTCATTTGCGATCATGTTGGATGTGACATCACTTACCTATGTCATCCCCCTGTCTTCGTTCTTGACGCATTCCCTGCAAATAAAATGTATGAAAAAATATATAAATACCACTTACCTTATTAATTTGGTTCATTTTCTTGCCTTGAGAATTAATTGTCGTGTTATTTAATTTACCTTAGTTCCGTTCTTTAATTAGGACTGTTTTTCGGGTAAAATTTAATTTTGGTGAAGTCTGTCACCTAATATTGTAATTTGGATTCTCGATATATGATGCCCGACCTTTGTAACCTTGCTGTCCTGATTTCTGTCTTGCCCATCGTTTCGTTGCCAGACGTGTCGTTGTCAGCCGGTGGCTGGCTGAGCTGCCCGTTTTAATTAATGTGAGTTTTAACAAATTTTAACCAGTTTTAACTATCAGTTTAAGAAGGCGTTACGGGATCACGTTTGTAGGCGGGATGTTCCTCCAGTTTTCTCCGGCACCGGACCATCATGCGAATCCTCCGACAAAGGCAAATTGAATAACACGACGATTAATTCTCAAGGCAAGAAAATGAATCAAATTAATAAGGTAAGTGGTATTTATATATTTTTTATACATTTTATTTGCAGGGAATGTGTCAAGAACGATGACAGGGGAATGACGTAGGTAAGTGATGTCACATCCAACATGATCGCAAATGACGTCATAAAATTAATGACGGAAAGGAATAACATATATTAAGTGACGTGAGGTCGCGAGCAAGTAGAGTTGTTCATAAATCGCAAAAGACGTCATAAGGAACGACGGAAAAGAAAAACACTAGCGAGTTATGACATAAGGACGCGAATGTGCATAAATTTCATTCAGGGTCAACTGTGACATCGGAACAAGGAGCAGACAAGTGACTCAGCCGCCGATAGGCGCAATATCGGGCAGAACGCTATCGAGAAGTACGATACTTCTTGTACAATAGCACCTTGCCTCTCTCGATTTTGGTTATAATATTTATCAGACCCCTGATAATGCCCTTGTCTATTGTTATAATAATTATTTTTATAACCATTGTTGCGATTATCATCGAAACGACCATCATTATTATTATACTGATTTTTGTAGTAGTACCCTTGGTTATCAGCTTTCATGCGTTTATTATCGCCATAGTTGCGATTGTATTGTTGGCCCTCGTCATAACGTCTTTTGTAGCTTTGGCCTGGAGATGCCAGGAACGGCCAGTATTGGCAAAGTTTTGTTGGCGTCAGAAACAATTTTTTCAAACGTGCCCCAATTTTTTGCAATGATGACACCTGCGTTTATCGGGCGGGCGAGCAGCAGACGAATGCAGTGTTGCAATTTCCGCCTTTGATGCTTGAAATGCTGCCCTAACTGAATTCTGGTTTGTATTCTGTAAGCCAACCATGCTATAAAAAGACGAACTATTCTCTTGACGCTGCATGTGTGGTGAAGGCCCATATCTATCCACAGAGTGGGCTAGGTCATCTCTAGCTTTTAAAGTAGCCTGCCTATTAATAGCTTCGGTAAGATGCTTCTCATGGAACGACTTTGGCCTAATAGTTGACAGATGGCTTTCAATTTCCCTAGGAACCCCTTGCAGGAAAGCAGCCCTTAAATTTTCGTCTTTTGAGAGTTCCTTCATTTCTCTTATATTAGGTGCATCAGTAGCATAAACTCTCCATAGGCTAGCAGCCAAAATTTCTAGCTTGTCAGCAAATTGTTCTATAGACTCATGATCCCTTTTTACAGAACGAAAAAATTGAGCCCTCATTACACATTCTTCACCACCCCTATAACGCTTTACCAAATGGTTTAAAATCATCATAGCTAGTAGCATTAGCAAGAACAGGTGTATTAGCAACATGTTTAGCCACAGTACCTTCTAATCTACTAATTGCAGCAGCAATCAACATATTATCAGACATAATTGGATCCCTTTTCTTTAAATTATCAACCATTAACACAAACGTGAACATGTCGCTATCAGGATTACCTTTAAATTTACTAATTGCGTCAATTGCAGCACGCAACTCGTCTCTTGTAGAATAATGAGCCTTTTTATCTGTATGGTTTCTTTGCAACAATTCCATTAATTTGTCTCTGTGTTGCCTATCATGTTGCATCTGAATACGAAACATATCTATCAAATTATCAGACTGATCATTAGGTTGCGTGACCGACAATGTATCAGGCGATGGTTCGTCACTGTTTTGCAGTGTACGATCATTAACGGGAATAGCTTCGTGTTCACTATCAGTACCAGAATGACTGAAACGTTTGAAGAGGGTAGCCTAGGAGTTTTAACTCGGCGATGATCTCGCTACACACTAGGAGGAGTTAACGTAGGCACACTCGGCTCATCATCACTGTAAATTATGCGCCGATGAATAGGCCTACCCCTAGTAGAATGAAACTTTGCTGGGCGTCTAGTGCTTATAACACGACAAGGCATATTGAAATCAATGCCAAATTAACTGTAAACTGTAACCACTGACTGAATGTAAAAAGAGAAAAAAATCCCTGAAAATTCCAAAAATTCCCTGCGGTCTTCTAATGAAAGCCACTGGTCCATAAAAAAATTAAAATATATATCCCGAAGCTGCCACCAATGTAAAAGTTTGTAGCTTGTGTGGCTGGAGAAGTCGACTTTTTTCACTTAACTAAATTGCCGCAATACGACGTTAAGATGACACAGCTTTCAAAATCATAACGGTTTATTAACAAATAATCGAATTATGAGTGAGTTAACTAAAATTGATTAATTAATAGCAAAGTATCGGCACATACAGAATACCATCAATCAGTCAGTTTCAGTTCAGGTAGCGTTGGTTTACAATATCAGTATATGGGTATATCAGTACATCAGTATAACAGGGCATCGGTAACAAGTAACAAGCTCATAATCAGTACATTATAATCAGACACTAATTATCAAGTGCATATCATATGTCCCAATGTTTAGTAACAGTAGGATACTTAGCTGGCAACCCTGGATAGCAAGGTGGAGGGCCCACAAGGAAAACTTCCCTGCATAACAAGAGAGCAACACGCTAACAAACTTTTGGATGAAACAGTAGTTCAGCAAGCAAAGAATGGATGATCGTGGAAACAGCCTAAACTCCAAATGAAGTCGAAGACACACACTGTGGCAAGGTAAGGCTTTCAATCTTTTATACTAGAGTATCAGTCAATGACTTTTCAGGTGACCAGTTGGGAAACCGGATGAATGTAAGGGTAAGAACCATGAGTGTTCAGGATGTAGATAGGGGAGTTGGTTTGGAAAGTTAGAGGTATTTACAGTGAGACACCCGTAACCCTGCGTGTAGAAGGAATGCCAACTCGGCTGCTTAAGAAGTACAGTCAGCTATAGGGGGGGGGGATTGAGGCTTAATGGCGCGTCGACAACTTGGTCATTAGTGCCAACCTCAGTCACAGTGCAGTGGTCCGGGTTGCCACTGCACCACACATTACAGAGATGTTATTCAAACCCCTAATCTAAATCTTGTCATACATCTGTACCTCCTGCAAAAATTGAAAAACACCGGACAGGAGGACAGACTTATCGCCCAACTGACGCGCAATGTCATGCGGAAGATGGAACCGACGACGAACACCATCAAGTCAGCTATAGGCTGACAGTATATTCACAAGTTGAATATGGGTTTAGTAATAAAACGGTAATATAATAAATATGGTGACACTAATATTAATAACAATAACAATATTATGGTAATGTATAATAATTACGCTGGCTTTGCTGAATAAGAAGCAAATCATTACAAGACGGCTTCAATACAATGAATTTTAAAGAATCAAAGGAAAATACACCCATATGCATATGTAAATTAATAAATGCTATGCTTGAAAAAGAAGTTTGGCTAGGCCAATTAAAAATACAAGTATAAGACCAAGATATAAGAAAGGGGATAAAACAAATAACGATAATTATAGAGCGATCTCTCTTATCAATCATAGATAATAGAAAAATACTTTGCAAATAAAATAAGACTATTCCTAGATAAATATAACTTATTAAACATTAAACAATATGGATATACAAAAGGGAAAGGAACAACAGATTTACTTGTAGAAATAAATGAAGTAATCACTAAAGCTCTAAATGAAAAAAAAATGCGTAGGCGCAGTTTTAAAAGATCTTCAAAAAGCGTTTGATACATTTGGTCACAAAAAAAATAAGAATGAAATGTGAAAACTTAGGAATAAGAGAGAAAATATTAGAAATATTAACAAGCTATTTAAATAATAGGAAAGCATTAGTCAAAATTGAAAAAATATAGTGATTATGAAAATATTAATTTTGGAGTGCCTCAAGGTTCAGTCTTAGGACTGCTATCATTTCTAATATATGTAAATGATATTCAGGATAGTGTAAATAGGACAGTATTATATATGTTTCTGATGATACAATAATTATATCAATAAATTATT
>JAHWFP010011985.1:4765-20387 GCA_023313725.1 Lithobius niger | reverse complement strand
AAATACGCAAAGTAAGTGGAATGGAGTAATCAGAAACATACTAGGTCAAATACACAACGTAACTCTTCCATAAGGAATGGAGTAATCAGAAACATACTAGGTCAAATACACAACGTAACTCTTCCATAAGGAATGGAGTAATCAGAAACATACTATAGGTCAAATACCCAAAGAAATCTTTTCCTGAGACACGGAGTAATGAGAACATCACTAGCAAAACTCCTGGCACCATCTAGCGACCAGTTGAAGTAGTAATTCTACCTCTTATCAACACAGGATGTCTCTACAGTCCTAAACTCTCCTAACCTCTACGGATTTGCTTAAAGGAATAATCCCCTGACATAAAAACCTTAAATGCAGCCTAGTCGCTAAAAAAAACAGTATTTTCTAATAAGTGACCAAACTGGATTCATTATAAGCAAGTGGATGCATTGTGTTGAGTTCATCTTACAGTCTTTGGTTAGTTTGGTTGGTACCAACAGTTTGAGCATTTAGTCTCCTCAGTGTCAGGGGCGTACACCCAAGCACTCGCACAAAACACCAAGTCCAAGGACAAAAGCGAGGTACAGCTGTGTGCTTCAGGACCCTGGTCTCGGAGCCTAGAAGATAGGAAACCGAATTGCTTTACCGTACTACGTACACATGGGACCTTAAAAAAACGACTCCTGTAGGGTGTTTTCTGGCCTTGAAGGGGATAATTAAAACTAATCCATTAACACAATTAATTCCGAAAGATAAACAAATGGTCATGGTCAATCCAAAATGCAACGGAAATGTATTTGCATTTGTATTGACTTACCAAACAATCACACGGAAAATGCGGAGTGGACAGTCAAGACTTAAAAAAAGGTAAATACATAATGCATAGGGCATTAATAATAGGGAATTCATAGGGCATTATTAATTCAAATTACGTAATGCCAGTTCCCAGCTTGAGTGGACTGATTTGAGCATGAAAAGGCTTGACCGAACCTATACAAATCTGAGTTGGCATGCCTAAACTGTTCCCACGGATGGCTGCCTATTATCCCCATGTCATTCTTCTTTGATGGACAAAGAATATTTTCATAGGACGAGTCGAGGTGAGGCAGTCCTTGAATGGCTGAGTTACCATTGACTATTACCACATTTACCCATGGGCGGTTCAAGGTAAATTTTGTGCCTGGAGAGATGGATTTTTGGCACACCTCCTGGACACCCCCTTTACTTTTTGACGTCCTTCCCCAATTTTTGTCCTCATTATAATTTTGAGCCCCCACCCCACCAGTCGGGAATTTCACCTCCACTCTAAAAGTGCAGTGAATTTCTTGGGCTCGCTACTTTTAAATTTAACACATTGCTCACATTTAAATTTTAACAATTTTACTCAATTTGATTTAACAAAAAACTAACCCAAACGAAGCAAGCATTCTGTATTACAGACTGGCCTTATGATGAAACGTGACTCGAGGCCAGTCTTTAATGCAGACTGCTTGCTTCGTTTACCCTTTACCTTGTGATTTTATTCTTTATTTAAAAACTAAATCTGTTTGACGATCCAGCTGACTCCCCTGTAACTGAGTCCAATGAAAACGACCTATTCCTAATTTTTTTTAAATGACCACGTATGGTACCCCTCCCCCCGACCTGATGCCATTCCGGCATTTATCATTCTTCCAGCGTGATACGTAGTGAAAGTTTCCCCCAAGCTTTAGATTGACTGCACTTTTTGAAAAATGGGAAGTTCTGCTTGCTATGTTCGTTATCGAAATCAATGGGGGGTTCTGAACCGTGCATATGGCTTGACTGTAAATTTGAATGGTTCTGTCTACCATACAGAAAATCCAAGCACATAGGTGTATTATAGTTTTTTATTCGTCAACAAGAAAATGTTTTTAAAAAATGCCAGGAATCAACCAAGCATCCCGTTTCACCGAAAGGGAATTCGCGTTGCATCGAATCCCGTTTCACCGAATCAAAATATTCTTTAAAAATATAGCATTGGTGAAGATAAAGATGCATTTCTAATTGGAAGGAAATTATCATTAGTTGCGGTTTCTGATGTTATTTGTTCAGCCACAGCATGCGTGATAGCGTGAGCGAGGCACATAATTCGGAAAAAAAAATATTCGGCAAAACAGGATTCGACGAAACGGTGTCTTTTGAATGGCTTTTGAACCCATTCTCCTGTTCAATTTAAATTTTCCACATGCATTCTATGCATATTTGTGGAGTCAAGTTCAAAAATCATTAAAATGAGGTAAATTTGAAATTTTGGCTCTGAAGTCTCAGAATGAATCAGATATCAAATGTTAAAAATCATAATTCGGGGAAATCATTCAGAAATTAAAGTGCAGCTAAAAGACATGACACACTAAAAAGCCTTCACTTAACTTCTTTATTAATGACGGAAGACCACTTATTAAAAAATTTAAACTTGTATGCCAACCTTATGACTCGTCACGGCTCTTTCATTATAAAATTAAAATAATTGAAATATCACAGAACGTTAAAGGTAAATTACATCCATTTTGACATGCATGCTTTACTTTTGGATCACTTACACAATAACTAAACACAAGAACTGCGGTAAGAATACGTTACGTACGTCCGATACAACAATTTAATTATTGCATCACCAAAACACGATACGGAGACTGCCATTGTTTTGCTAGAACGCGCAGAAATTAATGCCGACAGATGTCACTTTTCGATTTCGACTCGCAGCCGATTGAGATAGCTCTTTTGGCAGTGAGAGCTCGAGCGTCGACGGCCTTAGCTGGCCACTACAACAGTCGGCCCGCTAAGGCCGTCAGACGCTCGAGCTCTCACAGCGACATCAGTCGGCATTAATTTCTGCGCGTTCCAGCAAAACAATGGCGGTCGCCATGTCGTGTTTTGGTGATGCAATAATTAATTTGTTGTATCGGACGTACGTAACGTATTCTTGCCGCAATTCTTGTGTTTAGTTATTGTGTAAGTGATCCAAAAGTAAAGCATGCATGTCAAAATGGATGTAATTGCCCTTTCATTTGCGACGCTATTCCATGCTCCAACACTGTCATCACCCATAGCAGAGTGATTGATTGCATTTAGACTTGCCAAAAAATCTCACGCATTGAAGTGACACTATCACCGATTCTGCAGAATCTGGCAACATCTAGCACTCTCTAGCAACATCAAGCACAATCTAGCACTTGCTTGCACCAAGCGAAGGAATGCACAACGTCATTTCTTTTAACAAAATCAAGCCATGTCCCTCCCCACCCCTTAATTGTTGCGCGAAAATTAGGTACGTCCTCGTGCACCTGGGAGCAAGCCATACAGGTTCACAATATTGCTGCCGCTAGATGGCGCCACAGTATTTTCCTATCGTTTTCAACCGATGGTAGTACCACTTTAAGATCCGTACTTACTAAATTTGATGTTATAAAACTGCGAACACAAAAGAGCATACTTTGTGCAGAATCGCAAATGAGGACTCATCATGAACCCCTTGAGTTGGCCATTTATACTTTTTACTGCCTTTTGAAGTTTGGTACCTTTATGTTTATTATAAAATTAAAATAATTAAAATGTCGTAGAACATTAATTTGCCACACTACTTCATGCTCCAACAATACCATCACCACCGCAGAGTGAATGCGTTTAGATTTGCCCAAAAAAACCACACTCATTAACCACACTCACTTGTGTTCTAAAATTGCGAACACAAAAGAGTATCATTTGTGCAGAATGGAAAATGAGTACTCACGATGACTCCCTTGTGTTTGTCATTTCTATTCTTTACTGCCTTTTGAAGTTTAATGTTGATGTTTATTTTTGTATGGCTACTCAACAGGTAATGGAAGCTCTAATGGAACGGTTGGTACAGGAGTTTTGTATCCGCCAAGGTCGCTTTTGCCGGAGTCACGGCTTTGAAGGACCGGGAGTGACGGAACATCTTGAGCTATTGGGAGAATTGGCTTGGAAAGGACTGCGGGACGGTCGATTAGCCATCCCTGTAAGGCTTCTTCAACAGCAAGTTGGAGCCAAGAAATGCGAACTGCTTCTTCGCCTGGGTCTCCTGACGGTTCACGAATCGGAAACAGCCCTAGGGGCGACGAAGCAAGCCGAATTCGTGGCCAAACCCTTTGCAGAATTCATTGCTGCCATGTGGTTGACTTCCAAAGCCAAACGGGAAAACGAGGACTTGCGACCTCTGCTCAAAGAAATTCATGTTGCTGATTTCTTTTACCAGGTACGTCCATTGATCTAGAGACCGACAGGTAATGCGTATCTTAGCATCCCCACAGCTTCCTTATATGTTTAAAAGGCTTATAGCTTGGTTTCACGTAGCATCCCAACCGCGTCGTCCAAGACTGCTAAAAATTGCCGCAAGGTGCGCTGAAAGCGCCCGAATCATAGCATTGATTAGTGTTAGCGGGATACACAAGAACGTTGTAGTCTTCTCATTGTTAGAATTCCTGGTGTTGCATCACCGAACGCACATTATTTTACGGTAACGGTGACTATCCTTGAAGTCTTCGGACGATTTGTTGCTACGTCCAACGATCGTATAACAAATGTTTAATGAGAATAGAAAACGCCGTAGTGTAATATACAGTACAATACACACGTATGTAACCTAGGTTCTACTTCTGTTTGAAATTCATGAAATTAAACCTCCGGAGGTTTTGTTTTGACGTCCAGTGGACAAAGCGGTACGTAGCAAGAAGCCATTGTTGTTAAACAATGAAACGACGGTTTAAAATTTAAAATTTGCGTATCATGCGTCACGAGTACCTTTTACAGTTCAGTCCGCATGCTAGAGCAGTTCACTTTCTGAGTGTTCGTAGCGCGACTGGTGGCGAAATCGGCGACCAACTGGACTACGCATCGAACTTTCTAATGTTAAGCCTTTTAAACATATGAGGAAGCTGTGGCGTCACCGAGTCCATTGTTGGTGAATATGTCTGATCAAAACGGAGGCCCTGTCATACATGTCCATGTATGATTGCATGTCTTGTGATAGACCCGTTTATTCCCACATCCACCAGGTAAAAAGAAAGGAAGCACCCGAAATGGAATGTTATCTAATTACACATTCACAGGGGGACACGGTACTTGCTACGCCAACCTTACCTTAACTTAGGCCTACACTATTAACTGATACATTCAACTTACACTTTTAGATATGTCGACTTATCACAGAACTGGATACATGGGGTTAGGTTACTGCGCCAGTGCATGCGTACATCGTAGTTTCTTATGTTAGTTTAGGCGAGAAGGCAAGCTGGAAATTTGCGCATGCGATATATGATGAAGTGATTAATGGAAGTTTGCACCAAAGTTTTCCTCCTCCTGTGACGTTTGTATATATTTTTTCCTGTCAAAGAGTGCTAAGATGTAAACTCAAAAAGCTATCGGAGCTCATGGTTGTCTTATGTCACCTTAACGCACTTATGTTGATATAAGAAGGTGTTAGCCAAGGCGACGTACAGGCAAATTTCTTTAAAACAACATCCACTTTAACATATGGGAGGACTGAGTACCCTCCCAGATTTTTTGTGTGTGGCATTTTCCCTAGTAATTTTCTTCTCTGGGAGTTATTTTCCGGCATCATTTTCTTCCGTGGGTTTTTTTTTCCGGGGACTATTTTACCAAGATTTTCAGAACAGAATAGAATCATGTTTCGTGATTTTGGTGCTTCGGCAATGTATCAGCATTGGAGCAGTAATACAGAATGCTTCAACAATGTAATATCAATTGCTTATTAGAATCATAATATTTCATATGTCGATGAGTTCAGCTAATGTGAATTATTAAAATTTAATATAGTTAATTTTTTTTTTAAATTAATTTCTTTGAGCCTTTAGTCGGCCGAAGCAACTTAATGCTTGTATGGCTGAACCGGCTTAATTTTGAACATTTCCAGACTTTTAGAGAAAAAGAAATGTCTGGTAAAGGGAGATGCAACCCGGGGATTCGATCCTGGAAACCTCCGATCATCTTAGGGGCCAAAAGATTGTCCAGAATTGGCCAGAATAGTTCCCATAACCGCTGAAGGAGCCACATTATAACCACATTTATAACCACATTATAACCACATTTTCAGTGGTTCTTGTGTTAGTTGCTTAGATACAAGTGTTTCATGTGTATATCTGCTTGCTAGTCGAAATAGAGGCTGCTGAGGTATAGGATTAAAGATTAAGTATATAAATACACAAATCACTGTAATAATACGCTGGTAAGATAGAATAAAATCGACAGGATATGAAAAACCGATAGGTTAATTTTTTTCCTTGTGTGATCGAAAATTACTTACAATGAACATCACACAACCCAAAAGTCAATTCCTAGCTTGTTATTTGTAGGGGCGAATTTTCAGTGTATTGTGTTAGTGGGAAAAACTTCCCACAATCTTCCACTTTCTCCAAGCACACACCGACACGCAGTTAACACAGACACAGAATTCGGAAAAAGTACCACATACCATAGCCTCGTTAAGTGCTTGTTGGTTTGTGCCTGAAGAAGGTGAAAGATAGTGGGAACCTTTTCCCATTAATACAATCCACCGAAGATTCGCCCCTACAAATAACAATGTAGGAATTGAATTTTGGCGTGACTTGACGTTTGTTGTAAGTAAAGCCATCAGCAAAAATACACACAAGAAATAACTCAATACGCAAATGGAGGTACCCGGCTTATTGGTAATGGCTATACATGTAAGTAGTGATTTGCGGTAGGATAAGTTTGCTGGTACAAATCCTAGATGTCTTACTTGAATGAAACGTAGCGGCATGAAGGTGGCTAACTGTATTATGTTATTTCTTGCGTATGTTTTGCCTGTTGCCTACCTGAAGTAATAATTATTTCATAGTGGCTGCGTATACAATAGCATATAATCCGTAGTTACGTATCTACCAGCTAGGCCACACCGTTTCTAGCCACACGTTTTGGTTATTGCAGTTGTCAAAATAAATTAGGTTAGGCCTGGTGTCTTTCCCCAAATTTCACCAGGAAGGTGACGAGTTATATAGTAATATAAGTGCAATGAAGCAAAGATCACGTGAATCATTTTGGCCAATGGCTTGCTCCAACACTCTAAAAGCGTCAGTCACACCATGCAACAAGATGTCGTACGTAATCGTAGCCACTATGTAAATATTTAAGGTGTCCGCGGCCTATCTTGAGTTCGCCCCCGAACGAACACAGATAATCGAGTGTATGTTTTCGGTAGCAGAGTGCCTTGTTGATATCCTAGATGGTTACAAAAACAATGACGGCCGTCGATTAAAGCCTCCCCCGCCAGGAAGACGTAGCCGCTCACAAAATAACTGCAGGACTCAAGATACGCTGCGCACACAATACGGTAGTTGTTTTTTGGTCTAAATCTCACTTGTGAAAAATAATTTTGTATCATTCTTCATTGTGTTTAGGTGGCCAGCAGCAAACGTTTACACAACTCCAATGTATACCAGTTCGCTTTTGGTTTATTAAGTGATGAAAGCGAAGCCGCTGTCCGCCTCTTGAGAACCCTATGCGAAGACAGCCAAGCCGCAGCGCGTGAACATGATGTATTTCCATGGTGGTGTGCATGTTACACATGTATTGATGAGGCAGGCGATGCAGGCACTTCCTTGGCCGCCGCACTCTTGCCCTTCCTTGAAAGAAAACTACTCAGCCTCGACTTCGATCGTGGAAGGCAGAGTGGTACACGTGGGCTCGTTAAGGTATAAACTGCTGAATAATTTTATATACATTCTGTATTTTGCATATACAATACATAAGAATTCCCAATGAGTTACATGACAATGGTATTATCACTAATGGCATGGGTAGTAGATAAGCTAGGTAAGCTAATAGTAAGCTGCTATACTAGAATTGAGAATACTCCATGACAAGTACATCACCCTCAACAACCTTCAGTAAAATCACATTTTGAATTTCGACCTCCTCTAGTGTTGGGTCTGATTCACACAGCGTGGAATTAAGGCTTGTTTCGGCCTGGTGCTTAGGATTTATTGTGCTTCCCTACCCCAGTCCTGTTACGAAGGTGGAGGAAGGGGCGTAAAATATCGATTTTAACAGCTTTTCAGTGAACGAAACTAAAAAAATTTTTAAATGATACCTATTTTATTTTTCCCATGACCTTGAGGCCCCCTTCACGCCCTTTATCAGCATGTTATACGGTGCTTCAGCACCAAAAGGACCCCTTTTAATCCGGCCTTGGGTTCACAACACTTAAACAAATGTGTGGAGCAGCAGCACCCTCTGTTACCATAGTAGCCATTTTGTTAGCTAACATTTTTAGTAGTACGTAACAGAATGGCTGCCTAGCTGACAAAGGTGATGTTGCTAACTCGCACATTGTTAAGTGTTGTGACCAAGAGGAGGTTACTGATGGTTGTTGCATGTGGTGTGCTTGATAGGAAGCATCTTTAAGGCTTGCTCTTTCCTGCAAATTCTCCTAGTATTACGAGCACACTGAGCATAGCCTCAGGGTAACCTCAGAAGCACACTGAGAACGCCATTGAGGTACCAAAAATAGGTGACCCTGAGGCTATTCTCAGTCACAGTGCAGTAAAAATGTTTAAAACATTTTCTCTCAGAACTGTTTTTGTGCACTACATTGTGATCACAAAAAGTTAGGTGACCTTTAGGCCATTCTCAGTCGTAGTGTAGTGCATGTACTAAAAACTTTCCTCTTAGATTAAGGACGGGAAAGCCAAAGGCTCACAAGAAATAACTAAATACAGATGCAAACCTATTTACGTTACCTTTTGGACTTATATGTCAGACTGCTTGAGCGGGGAATCGAACCCAGGACCTTTGAAATCAAGATGGCTCAGCGGTAGAACCTCGGTCTTTGATTTCGAAGGTCCGGGGTTCGATTCCCCGCTCAGGCAGTCTGACATATAAGTCCAAAAGGCAACAACGTAAATAGGTTTGCATCTGTATTTAGTTATTTCCTCTTAGAACTATTTACTTTGCTCATACACTTTATTGTTATAGTAATGTGCTGGTTTTTAACTATTGTTGTCTAGAGCTGACACTCACCTCATGTTACATTTTTTAAGCAACATGTGCACATTGATTAGTCGCTTGATTCGAACCGCTAATCAGTTGGTTTGGCATGACTCCGACCACTTGGCTGGTGCTGTTAACGTTTTTCAGGTTTACAAGGTACCCACGGAAAGCTCCGGTTCCTAGTGGGACTGATTTTCGACCATGCCCCCTTCTATGCTAAGGAAAAGGAAACTGAAGAAAGAATTTTGAATACTCCTTACGGAAATGCTGGTACTCTGTCAAGACGGAATAGTTTACACTAGTAAGACACGCCAGTTCGCAAGAAACGTTTAAATCTTCTTACATTATAAACCAAAGTCCTACAGCAGAAATGAAGACAACGACGGCGAACAATGAAAACGTGCGAGTGTGTCAATTCTTAGGCTTGAAACTGGTACGGTGTTGCCTTGAAAAGAGGTTGAAATTGGCTCATTGTTGCCTCGAATAACAATTTGCTCTGTGCGGGCATGTCTCACATGACGTCAGGTATGTACGAAGGACAGTTATTTTTCACACGGTACGGATTGCTCAAGTCAAAGCGATAAACTGGGAGTGGGAGGAGGGCCTGAACGGGGAATGCCCGTGTGTGGGGCAGTGCTTCTGTTAGCTCCAGTATTTGATTGGGAAGGTGGAGGATGCAAAAATTATCCTTCAAACAAAACACTGTGGTAACCTCAGCGACAAGTCTTAAATGACGTCATACACAGTTATTTTTCAGACGATACGAGTGGGGGGGGGGGGTTATTCAGCTGGTACAACTGAACCTAAAAGAGAATTTCTGGGAGGATGTTTGGAATGGAGACCATACCAATTTGGCAAATCCTCGCAAAAGGAGGAAGAGGCAGTATTAATTTAAATAATCATCCAAATTCAACTACGTGTAGCAAAGAGGAGGAAGGAGGGAAACGGAGAGGAGAGAGAGATGACGGGGATTGGCGGAAAGGGGGAGTAGTACACAAAGGAAAAGTGACTGTTGCAGTGTACAATCAGTCAGCACGGGCCAGACAGTGGAGCAGAGTGTCTGTTAGCTCTGCCCTTGGCATTCTGATGCTACAAAATAAAGAGATTGGGATGGTAAGGGCATTGCGTCTGTTATCATTAACCATATAGTTACCCATTTAACTGAACATAAAAGATAATTTTTGGTTGTAGTTTGGGATGGGCACCAAATCAGTTTTGGGGAGATGATGGGATGAAATGGGGGAATAGAAGGAAACGAGGAGGGCAGAGGGCAAGTACGGGATGGGAGGAAGATGTGAGTATTCCAACAACTGAAATTGCCTGTCTCGTTCAACCTTTAGGCCACACCGACCGAAAACTGGGAAACAACCACGGGCGAACCAAACCCCGGGAGAAGCTGGGTACAACTGCTAGTGTTACAATACAACGAAATGTGTGAATACGTATTAAATTTATAAAAGTTCAAATAGCTGCAATTCATCGATAAGGTAAGGCCTCCTCCTTTGTGGAGATGACACAGATACCAGATTAATATGGCTCGTTAGTTAGTTCGGAATACGTGCAAGGGACTATAGCAGTTTTCATTGATACAGTTCATCGATGTAAAAGGTTGGGGGTGGGGGGTTAAGTCTTCCTCCTTTGTGGAGATGACACAGATAGTTTCAAGATTAATAAGGCTCTTTAGTTAGTCTGGAACCTGTGCAAGCGACTAGTAGCAATTTTACACAACAGCAACGCAGTGTTGATCATTCAGTGCACTGGACCGCTGCTCTTATAGATCGGGCTCTCTTACCGTGCTACCAAAAAGTGTACGATTTGTACACAGCCTAAAGCTATTTCACTTCATAACAGGGAACAAACATCCTCGAATTTGATTAAGTGAACAAGTAAAGCATTTGTTGCAGTTAAAAATTCGCTAAATGGGGCTTTAAAGGCGCGACAATTGCTGTAAATAAGTTGGCTTACACGGCTCTGGGTGTCTGGGGCGCTCCCCAATACAAAATATTGTCCCGTAGTAAGTCATTGGACCCAAGGAACATATTTGCAAAAGGTCATTTCGTAAGGTCGCATGTTTACAATCGGCGACGATCGCACACAATCGTTGATTACAGATTGTCTTATATTATCTGTTTTGTTCTGTTTTACTCAGTTTAATGCATCTCTCAGTAAATTCTCAGTGTTTTATTTTTTTTTTGGCACCTTGTGTTGGTGTATTCTGCCAGTGTATACTGGTTTAAGAACGACTCTTATAAACAATTTGTATTGGAATGATAACAAAGATTCTTTCGCTAAGGGTACACAAACCTTTCGTATATCTCTTTGACTGAAGTCGGCTTGAACTCATGTCGCTTTAAGCGTTAAAGCGCCTAAAGTAGGCCAGCTACCACCTCAAACCATCTCCAAGCTACTTTATCGCAAAGTACCTAACTGTTTAAGAAGTTAGCAGGCTTTAGAACTACCGTGTATTTATTTTTGTCAATATACAGTTTACCTGTGGGGGTAGTTCATTGTTTTTGTTTCAAAGTTTATGTACTGAGAAAAGTTACTTTTAACAATCTGCATAAAAGTGTTTTACTGGTCAAGCCAAGTTACACGTTTTTTTTTTGCATACATTCTGGCCACCAGTATTTCTCTCATCCTAATTAATTTTTTTTATTTCTTTAGTAATAAGGAAGGTCGATTCATGAAATGTGAACTCGACTCACTCACGCTCGTACCACACTTTATTAAGGCTGCGTTACAATATAAACGCTTGTGCGTGAGCGTGACGCTCGACGCGCGACGCGTATGCCAGTTCACAAGCAAAGCAGTGCGCGCGGACAGTCTGCTTGACGTAGTCATGTAAACGCAACCGCTGTTTCATTTACAAATCAAACACGTGAGCAGGCTCGTGAACTTGCTTATGCTGGCCGATACTCCGATCCAACTATGCTGTTTGACAACTTCATACTTCTACAACGGCAGTATTCGATGCCATATACGGGTCAAGGTCACTGTCATTAAGATATTTGTCCGTTTATTTTGAGCATTCCACCTTTTAGGACACCACGTTTTCCTTTCTTGTGGCGCCAATGGAATCCATTGATGCCGCCATTTTCATATCTCAGCAGGCAATAACTAAGCGTGCTAACGTCGCTCGGCGCTCACCGATCTAGGTCCAGTAGATATTCGCGTTGACGCTTGAAAATAGCAAAATGCGCACGTTGGCCCATCTGCTCCACAATAATTGTAAATGCTAACTCTAGTTTAACGCGCCGAACGTTATGCATACGCGTCGAAATCAATATTATAAATGGGCCCTTAAACACTTTAATTTCGGGCCTCGTCTGGCCATTTTATCCAACACAAAACGTCTAGTTGCAACACATCAGTACAATGGAGGTCAGCTATTTGACGTGTTGCATTCCATCCAGATGTTTTAGCTTGGATATTGCAACATGTCAATACGTAGGTCAGCTATTCACCGTAGTGCACCACAACTAGGTGATTTACCTTTGCTATAGGGCAGTGAACCGACGTAATATTATTGTGTACAACTCTATGGTAGAGCCAGTAACTGGGTTAGCTGCAAGGAGCACTGGAGGGAGAAAGGAAGATCGTCTTGTTGAAGCCAATGCTGTTAGACTGGATTTCTTAAGCCTATAACGCGCGATTTTTGTTGTTGGAGAAAACAACGTTCTTTTAACCCTAATGAATCCCCTCTCAAAGCACTGTCTTGACTAGAAGTGCCGTTTTTTTCCCTTACATTTTAATCTAGTGCACCTTGCAGCTATTACCTCCAAATGGTGTCTCGTAGCCAAAATGACGTCACATGACGCTGCTCTATACTCTAAGGGGCTGGCCTAAGTGATCTTAAGTATTGGCCACTACTGGCTAGTATGCCTCCGATAGTGTTTCCTTGTACAATATTAAAATTATGGTACGAAGAATTGAAAATTTGTTTCCAGGTGTTTTACCCGTAAAAGTGTAGGCGTAGTTCTTAGTTGAAAACAGATCCGAGTGAGGAGATTTGTTTTTCTCTAAGGTGTCATACACCCTCAAACATTGCAAGTGATACACACGTTTACATTTCGAAGATTACAGTTAAAAGAATTAGAAACAAATTTTCCGCTTCCTTGAACCACTATTTTACGAATATTTTTACCAGTGTATGTTTTACCAGGCTATTATATCAGCCTTCTAGCCCCTTCCTGAACCTTCAGGGAGTAAGAGACTGAGGTGGATAGAAGCACCTTTCAGAGAAGTACGCTCCATACCAGATAGGAGAAAGGTTAGGCCAGAATATTGGCTCGGACACACACCGAAGACTGACAAAGTTCACGACTAAATATCTCCTCACTGCCTAACAACATTTAAGCAGCTAAATTTGACGGCAGCTATACCACTGTGATAATGATCATAATGATGTCTGCCCATTCTGGTCGTAGGATTTCCCCGTTGTCACCTTTACAGGGTTACAAATCTTGTAAACCTGGAAAAGCATTGAATTTCAATACTGCCATTTCCAAGCATTGAAAAGCATTGAACAACAGTAAAAAAATTTTAATCTGCATTGGACAGCTTTAAAATTGCAAGATAGCACACAAGAATGGCACTTTTGACCTCTTCATACTATTCAGGTGTACGGCTTTAAAAACTAAAAGATAGCACACAAGAATGGCACTTTTGACCTCTTCAGACTATTCAGGTGTACGGCTTTAAAAATTAAAAGATAGCACCCAAGAATGGCACTTTTTGACCTCTTCGGACTATTCAAGTGTACAGCTTTAAAAGCTAAAAGATAGCACACAAGAATGGCACTTTTGACCTCTTTGGACTATTCAGGTGTACGGCTTTAAAAACTAAAATACAGCACACAAGAATGGCACTTTTGACCTCTTCGGACTATTCAGGTGTACAGCTTTAAAAACTAAAAGACAACACACAAGAATGGCACTTTTGACCTCTTCGGACTATTCAGGTGTACGGCTTTAAAAATTAAAAGATAGCACACAAGAATGGCACTTTTGACCTCTTCGGACTATTCAAGTGTACGGCTTTAAAAACTAAAAGACAGCACACAAGAATGGCACTTTTGACCTCTTCGGAATATTCAGGTGTACGGCTTTAAATGCTAAAAGATAGCACACAAGAATGGCACTTTTGACCTCTTCAGACTATTCAGGTGTACGGCTTTATAAATTAAAAGATAGCACACAAGAATGGCACTTTTTGACCTCTTCGGACTATTCAGGTGTACGGCTTTAAAAGCTAAAAGATAGCACACAAGAATGGCACTTTTGACCTCTTCGGACTATTCAGGTGTACTGCTTTAAAAATTTTTGGAGGTGCATACTAATGGTGCTCTGTGTTTGTTCTGAATATTGAAGCGCCTTTAAAATGCAAACCTCTGGTAGCTCGTTTATCGCTTTTCATATAGGCCTCTGTTTCCTGTCTAATGTTTTTTTCAGTATTAGCCCTAATTGTTTTTCCCTAACTGCTAATAAAAACAAACAGTTTGCAACTGGCCTGTAGATTTAATTTCCAAGTGTTGGAAAATCCTAGAAATTTATGTGACGACTTCTACAACGACTCCTGCCCCTGGTACCAAGAAGGGGACTGGTGAAGACTATAGGGACCATACATCATGATGTGCTTAGTTAAATTCCAGTGTTGTATACTGTATGAAGTGTAGAAACCTTTTTTTTTTGGAATTCGTCATTGACAGGGTGTGGAACAGTGGCTCTTGTGTGGCTGTTGACTGTAGCTGTTGACACACAAAAAATTTCATCAGGCTGGGGTCATGTCTTGAGGTGCCCCAAGGGTCTTCAAGTTTCACATTGTACGACAATGGGTGGAACGGCGAAAAAAGCAAAATAATGATTTGACATTTTTAAAATCTAATTTTTAAGATTATCTCATTTGATTATCTCAGAAACTACGTTAGCATTTTGTAATTACAAAGAATAAATTTTTTTCTTAAAAACTGTGGGAATAATTTAGTATCGAAAATTGGGCAAATTTGCCTTTTCAGCGATTTTGGCCCATAACTACTACTTACACTATTGCACAGAAAAATTTGCTTTTTTTTTGGGGGGGGGCTACCTTTATTAGTTTTTAAGTGTTCCAAATGAGATAATGTTAAAATTAAATTCAAAACCAGTCAAATCATAATTTTTGCCTTTTCTGCCGTTCTGCCGTACAATGTGAAACTTGAAAAGGCCCTTGGGGGACCTCAAGACATGACCCCAGAGTGATGAAATTTTTTGTTTGTGATAGTGATGCCCAAGAGAAACTTTTCCACACCCTGTCAATGAGGAATTCCCCCCAAAAAAGGTTTCTACACTCCACCCTAATACACAATGGAGAACTCCCCCCCACCCCCCGAAAAAGGTTACTACACTCCACCCTAACATACAACGGGGAATTCCCCCCAAAAAAGGTTTCTACACTCCACCCTAATATACAATGGGGAATTCCCACCCAACAAAGGTTTCTACACTCCTCCCTAATATACAACGAGGAATTTCCCCCTAATACTCCACCATACAATGGGGTGGGGAATTCCCCCAAAAGAGGTTTCTACACTCCACCCTAATATACAATGGGGAATTCCCTACCAAAAAAGGTTTCTACACTCCACCCTAATATA
>JAHWFP010011983.1:102405-125748 GCA_023313725.1 Lithobius niger | reverse complement strand
CATAAATTACTTGTATAATGTTGCAGTTTATAATCTTGAACTGTTATACAGGATGCTAACTTTTTTCTGACGATGATATCTTTACCTGGTATCCTGACCCATCTTCCTCTGGTCTTGGCACCTTCAAAGACTTCAAAGCCAAAATCAAACTTAAAGCTGATGTTGTTCCAAAATATCGTAAGGGTAGACCTGTTGCCCTAGCTGTGAGAATCAAGATTGAGGATGAAATCAACCGACTAGTACGGGATGGCATTCTTAAACCAGTTGATTGCTGTGCTTGGGCAACTCCACTGTTTTGATGTTCAAACCTAAAGAGGACGGAATAATGACGGATTCCTTCGGCATAGTAAATCCACAGCCAGAAAAGAAGTACCATCTCGAGCCTAGGGCAGAAGATATGTTCAGTCAGCTTGCCGGTTGTGATGCCTTTTCAATTATCGGCCTCGCATATACATTCCTGCAGATAGAGGTCAACGAGGCATCAAAGACACCCGAAACAAAAGCCTCTTCATACCAATTTCTGTGGCAAAGGGTCTCTTTAGGATTGGCTAGCGCTCCGTTTATTTTCCAAAAGTAGCCTCTGTGTGATGCTCACATAAAAGAATGCTAGTTCACCAGAAACCCCGAACATTACGTGCATGGGTTTATAATGACCAAAGAGTGTACAATGGGATGATACCTCACCCATGTGCTTTATCATTCCAGTCTGCTAGCTCCTTTCCAAGATCCAGAATATCTGAAAACAACCTTAGGGACATCATTGCACCATTTCATCAATATTTGGAGTAGGGAACGAAAATGGCTTGCTAATTCACAAGCCACCATTCATCACAAGCCGTTATGAATATGGATGTGCACCACTCTTTTTAGGCAGTAAAACAGATGAAGCACTCCAGCCAGAACAGCTGGTGGATGATGACTTTGAGTTCTACCATCCATTCTATGTGTTACCTCATCTGCTGTTCTTTAAATACTGAATATGGTTTCAATGCAACTGGTGGATGATCATCTACATCGATGTCAAAAACAGGACTGAATAAGCTAAATTTAGACCTAATACGTACCTAATTTTCATCAGAACTTGAAATAGCTGTTTCTTTTGATCATCATCATGTACGTCACTCTTGTTAACCTTGTTAATAATATTCTGTTCCTGAGCTGAACCTGTCTGATTACATGAGCGAAGCCGTAGCTTGCATGTTGAAAATGTCATCTATTCCTAGGTTATGGTGGAGTTTGTAAATATATGTGCTTTTTCTTTCACCGGTAGCAAGTGTTACCAGTATAACGTGGTTGTAGGCCCAAAGATTCGTGGAAGCCTGGCCCAAAATAATAAGTTGGATTGTACTCTCCATTAATATTGACCGAAAGGTGTGAGTTCAGTTTGCAGTTTTAAAACTGGCTGAAATAAAACCTGGATCGCAGTGTAAATTATATCAGCAGCACGAACTCGATACATAAAAAAATACAGATGCAAACCTATTTATATGCACACATGGTGTCATTGTGTCAATTTTGTCATGTTTTAGTGAATTAATAATGTTAATACTTCCACTGTTTATACGTGCATCAGTATTTTCTTTCCAGAAAAGAAAAGAAATTCTTTCCAGTATTTTCTTTTCATACAAAGTAAGCCCAAGGTACCAGCTTTGGTTTTTTATGATCACCTTAAGTAATTTGGGTAAGAACGGGTCAAGTAGGTAAAGAAGAAACGCCGTCACCAGAATACTGGACTTATACTAGACAGCTCTCAAGTTTTTTTGGTCTAAACTTGGCAGATTTCGAATCCAATTCACATGCTAATTTTGTGCCACAGTATTCCTAAAAGCCGGTAGGTTGACATGGGAATAAAGACAGCAATTTCATGTATCATGTGTGGAATTTTTAAAATTTGAGCTGTAATAGTATAAAGCCCCTGAAAATTATTAAAACCATTATTGCCATTTCGTTGACCATGGTTGCTAATGAAAGTGTTTCCATTATGGTAGCCATTTCCACCATTAGAAGAATTACATATTGAATTACTCTATAGTGCAACTTACTCTTAGGTCAAAATCTAGCAGTCCACCCAACTAAACAACAACAATTTCAAGTGTATTTTGCTTTAAACTGGAGAGCAAAAGCTAGTATCTTATCGTGCACAAATTTTTTTGTGTGCAGATATGCTGGAGTTTTAACTTTAGTCCAAACTGTTTTCTGATTCCTATTATTGTCATTAACTAAATGACGGTTTGTCATAAGAAAAATCGTATGAAACCATACGATATGAACTATCATGTCACAGGTTCTATTTTCATAAGCAAGTTTTTAAATTAGAGGCTGACTTTGTTGCAAATTTGTTACATCATGGTTATACTTACATGGAAATGTAAATTGTAAGCATCTTCCTTCAAACATGTCGTAATGCTTTTGTGAATAATTTACATACTAGAAAGAAAGTTAATTATTAATATTGCTAACTTTGATCTAATAGGCCACAGTTACAACACGACATTGGACAACATGGCTTTAAAGGAATTTTGCACATGAAGACGTATGTGTATGTAAATAGGCATAAGAGTGTCCACACCCAAATAAATTGAAGCAACAGTGCATTTTTATGGTTACCATGGATAATTTATGCTGACGATTTTGTTTGGCGAGACGACTAACGATTTCACTTTGTTCCACCTCTAGGTCTCGAGAAATTAAATCAGTCCTGTAGAGTGAAACGAAATCACCAGCATAAATTATTCTGCATAACCAGCAAAAACAATGCTTTCGCATTTAACACTACCTTACGACCAAACAAAATTAATATTTCTTTCATTATTTCGTAATTTTATTATTGTAATGAACTGTGTGTGTCATATGTTCTTGCTCAACAGTTATTTTCTTATTCCCAGTGAGCAATTTTATGATTAAGGAGAACTTGACTTATGTTATACCATTAATTAGACAGTAACTAGGGATCAATTTCAGCTTAAACTAGCCAACGTTTGCTTTGCTCACTCTGTTTTCGATCGATGCTTAATATAGTTAATTTGATTTCTTTATTTTGCCTGCTCGAACTTCGACGTTATGAACAGATTCACATCAGTTTTTCGCTTATTTGAGGGTAAAAATACTTCAAAATACCAGGGGCACCTGGTTGATTTTGGTTTCTATTGCCTTCATGAAAATATATATTACATAATTTTTAGCATTCTTCTTCTCCAATGCTTTGTACTAGAGATAAAAGACTTGGTGCACTGCCAGCGTTGCTACCTTCTGCATCTGTTCTACGCTGCCTCTTTAGTATATAAGCCGAGTCGACAGCCATTGATTCATCTTTTGTTCCCTATTATAGTGCCAGTGGCGACATACATGTGAAGGTGGTGGGAATGAGGTTACGTATATTTTCATATAAGCAATAGAAACCAAAATCAAACAGGTGCCCCTGGTATTTTAAAGTTTCTATGTGCCATGAAAATATACATTATCTAATTTTTAGCATTCCACAGACCTTGTTAATGGCTGTGGGTGCCACGTAACGGAGCCTCCGTAAGTAACACGCTGGAACTCCAGAAAGAGTAAACTTCGCAATGATCACAGGACAAAATATAGGAGGAACAGGACCTAATTGCTTAAGGGGTTAGAGTATCCGTCTAGTGGCCACGAAGGGACCAAGACAGTACAATCTGTTGGCGTGTGCAGTCATATCATGCAGATAGTGAAAGGTGAACACCGTTGGGTCCCTCCAAGAAGCAGCTTACATAATAAATGTGAAGGGTATGCTGCTATGATGTGCCCAATTTGTGGAAATGGCATGAAGCTTGTGAGCGGTGATATGGATGCCTTGTTCGGAGTAGTTGATATCATCTGCATTGCAATGCGTGGAGGTTGACAGTCTTGATCCTAGTGGCAACCTAGCATTCAAGCTGACATTCTAGTGGCACATTCTAGTGGCATTCTAGCTGATGTTTCACCATAAGTTGAGGAGAAAGGGAGGAAAAGTTGAATCCGCCCTCGACGATTCGGTTTGGATGCCTTTAGATAAAATTTTAGGCTTGAACCAGGCAGAGTGCTCGATCAGGCACGTCACCAAGAATGTTGGAGAGCGGTGGGATGATGAAGGGCCGGGAACGTTCAGAGGGCTTCTGAGTTTTGGCTCGTAAGGATGACCGAGGTGTCAGGGTTATTCCAGAGTGATCATGGAGAATAAAGCAATCGTCTGGTGTGGCTGATAGTGCTTGAATCTCACTGCAGCGGAGGAAACTGGCAAGGGTAATGAGGAAGATGGTTTTATGGGTGAGATGGCTCAATTCGCAGGAGGCCAATGGTTCGTAGGGGGCCGAGAGAATTAAGATGAGAACAATGGATAAGGCTGAAGAATAGACTAGGGCGGTGGAACCACGAGACCTTCACGAAAAAGATCATTTAGGAATCACAAGACATCGGGAACAGTGGGACGGACTGGACTAATCTGTTGTGGGAGACAACAAAGAAACCAGCGTCACCAACGGCTATTGTTGAGCTTGTTGGTTGATGCCCTGACAGCTTTGGAGGCAATGCGGGAGGCCTGTTCCGTACAAATTCCTGTTGCTTCGAGTAATCGGACGATAGAAGCCACCCGTGTAAATGTAGGAACCGGGAGTGGTTATGGAGCACTGTCCCTCTCTGCTGAGAGAGGAAGGGAGAGATTGTCTGGAAGGCACCATGGGGAGTGCACTAGAAGGTGTAGCAATAACGAGAACCACTTTGCCGACGGCCAATTCGGTGCCAAGACGATGAACAGGCCTGGGAATTCGGAGATTTTGTGTTGTACCCAGGTCAGTAGCCTCAGACGGGGAACAGCTAACCAAAGAGATGACTCCAATTTAAGGCGAGGGCATCCACCACCTACGCTGTGTTGTCTGGGACTGGACTTACGAACTGGAGAAGTGTGGCATTAAACCTCGTGGTGAACAAGTCCACCATAGAACGACCACAGAGCAGAAAGAGGGATTCACAAACAAATACTTTTAGTGACCATTCTCCTGATGGTGCGGATCATTGAGACAGGGAGTCCACAATGACGTTGCGGCTGCCAGGGATGTGCAGGGATATGAGGACCGTTCGAAGAGACCGGCAGAGTTGAAAAATGACCGATGTTACTTGATGGAGAGTGTGTGACCGAGTGCCTCTACCTTTCTAGAGGTAGGCCACCATAGTCGTATTGTGTATGTGGTCTTAAACAACCTTGTTGGACACCGTGTGTTGAAATCATTGGAGCCCAAGGAGGACTGTTCGCAGTTCCAGGACGTTGATGTGGTCAGTGGTCCCTGGTGGCCAGGTTCCCGTGGTTACATGGTTGACCATGTGAGCATCTCACCCTTGCGAAGAGACGTCCGTGAATAGGTGGAGCTGAAGGTATGGTTCGTGGAGAGGGACTGTTGCCATAAGGTGAACGATGGCCACCCACCAAAGGAGAGTGCTGGAAGGAAAGGTGGTGGCAGTTTCCAAGGAAGAGGCACGTTTGGAGCCCATGGTAGGGAAGTCCATTCGTCGATGCGAAAATGATGCAGCGGCCGAACCGTCCATCCGGGTACGAGCAGGGTTAGATAGTCCAGAGAACCAATGAGGGAGTTTATAGATCGTGAAAAGTGTAAGAAGGTTGTCATAAGAATTGGCGAATCTTCGTTTGGGCGAAGTCAGATCTGAAGTTACGGCTTCCCATTCTGGAAGGCAGAACCACAGGCATCCCCCTACTGGCAAGGGTGGGAGTAGATGTCAATGGTTGGATTTGAAGTGATGCCGAGGACCGGGGTAGCAGGCGGCTGTGTTGGTCCGGAGTTGCGTGGCGGTTATAGGGACGTACGTGCCCGCGCCCCATAGCCTTGTCAGCCGGTCTTGCCCTGATGAAGAAGGGTGATGGTCGTCCGAACGAACTGTGCGCCGTGAAATACTAACGTCTGGCTTCCCCTGTGGTCAGTGTCCTGGTAGGTGGGAAGAATTGCCGCACTTCGGGCAAGACTTTGGCTCTCGCGTGATATCGAGATGCGGTGCCAACTTGGGGATAAGCCCACGGAAGAGGGTGTCTGATTCGTGTAAAGGCTAGTTGCGGAGGATATGAATGATAGAATCGTGAAGATTGGGAGCCGTGTTGAGTACAACATCGTGTAGTAACAATGTAGAGTTAACTAGGGCTCAAGTGAACCAGTTCAGAGGGTGGTAGGTTAGGGTAGGTTGCAAAGCAGGCTTTATAAAAAATTTGGCTAATAAGTGAGGCAAGTTCACATGTATGCTCGGGTGGAGGGTCCATAGACAGTTTCTCACATAGGGCATTGGCTGTCATATTTAACAAATCGGCCTAGGATGTTGCACGGAGACCAAAACAGAGGAGACGATTGTTGTCATGGAGAACCGAGGCAAGAACAGAGGAAGTACCGAAGTCCATCTTCAAGTCGGCCGTCAGAAATTCCGACTGAGGTAGGAGTCAAAGATGCATGGGCTGGCAGTCCCGTCTCCCGATGGACAGAAGAACGAGGTCTCATGGCCAGGCCGCGGGTGCGGAGGATTTGTATCCAGTTCAAGGAGCATACCGTTGTCCGGTAGAGCACCGCCTGTGTGAAGGAAGGTCGTTAAAAAAGTGCTTGGTTGACCAAGAACCGGTTGCTAACAAGGAAACTGGTCATGGAGACCGGAAACAAAACCCGTTGAGAGGCCACAGTTCTTGCTTGGGCCAACGATGTCCGGGTATGGTTTATAAAGAAAACAATCAGGGATGTTATTCTCAGCAGTCTTCAAGATTTCTGGCAGGGAAATTTCAGACAGGTCCGGGTTACCCGTGAAAGGAGGATCAAAGTGAACATGTCGAGAAGGTGGATCCCATGAAGTTATTGATCATTCAGGAATACTGGTCACCAAGGCGGAGTCGTCCGAGTTGACTGGTAGGGGATGTGCTGGTCGAGGAGGATGGAGTAGCTGAAATGTTAACCGAGAGGCTTGTGATGGACCGGCATCATCGGAGAGTAACCAGGATTTCTCTAACGGTGGAAGCAATTAACCCAGGCACCCGTTAACGTGGAGGGACCAGGAGGTTGTTTACGCTTGAAAGTACGGAGAGCCGAATCCATTAATTCATGGACCTTGGATACGGAATCGTCATAGTGAGAAGGTACGTGGGACCCTGAACCAGTGGAAACCCGAGAAAAATGGAAAGATAGGTCCGTGGGTTCCTCTGTAGGGTACTGAAGCACTTGTTTAGCCGCCGATCAGTGTGCTTTAACCTCGAACTTCAGGGGGGTGTACCTTCTTTAGCTGACAACAGTTTCTTTTGTAGGCCGGGCAGGAGACCAGTGTGGTTGACCACACGGGATAGGAGACGTGGTCAGTGTTTCTTGCATTGGACTGGCAGATGTAAGAGAAAACAAAGGTGATGGTTTCAAGATGGGAACCGTAGAACAGAGTATACTGTTTCCCGGAGACCATGGGCAAGCCACTGATAGTATAGAGAATTCCAGTAAGGGGGATCCACGGGTAAAATTTTGGTGGATGGTGACGGAGTAGTAGGCTGTTCCACCGTACCACGGGGTGTAGCTTTCGCCCATGGCATGTCGAAGGGAACCGTCGAATATCGAATAGCAGTACAGAGCACATCCGATGTCGTTGGAACCTAGAGAAGAAAAGGTGAAGCAATGGCCATTGACTCGGCTTATATACTAAGGAGGCTGCACAGAACTGATGCACAATAGGTAGCAATGCTGGCAGCGCTCCAAGTCTTTAATCTCTAGTACGAAGCATTTGGAGAAGGAGAATGCTAAAAATTAGGTAATTTATATTTTCACGGCATATAGAACTCAAGTTACAGCAATGAAAATAGGCCCTCGAATAATTAAATTACCATTCACTTAGTACTACTGTAATCTTTGTAGGTACCTTAGTAGAAGAGGAGTAGCATTACATGCATGCATGCACACACAACGGATGTTATTAATGATATAGATACCACTAAGGGTGTAGGGGTGCTAATTTTTAGATATAGTGCATTCATTAAATATTGATTAATTTTTGTATCCAACGGAAAATAAATATGGTCGCCATTTCGCATTAGCCAATTAGCCTGGTGTGTTCAATATAAACCACTTCAGGTGGATATGATTATTTCCTTCACTATTTCTTAGGTATGCATTTTATTACATGGTTTTGAAAATTTGTTGTTGTAAAAAAGTTTCAAGGTCATAATTTTTACCGTATGGTAAGAGTGTAGTGCTGAAATTAACACAGGGTAATGTGTATGAGTTCTCAAATTACCAGAATAGAATGAGTTCTCAAATTACCACAGTTTTAGAATGGTGTCGTCACGTCACAACCGTGTGTAAAACTTAACTGTACACATTAAGAATTCAGCACATTATAGAGATCTACAAAAGCCATTTGCTGCCAAAGCCACCCAGTTGTAGCAGATCAGAATTCCCTAGCATATGTAACTTCAAAAAGAAAAAAGGGACTAATCATTTTTTTCGTTCCTCGTTGCATTAGGATGCAAATTTAATATTTTATTTTATTTTATTTTATTTTATTTTATGTTATGTTATTTTATTTTATTTTATTTTATTTTATTTTATTTTATTTTATTTTATTTTATTATATTTTATTTTATTTTATTGTCATTCCTATAATGCTTTTTATTTTTAATTTACATTTATTGAGAAAATGAAAGGAAAAGAAGTCAAAACGTATTACACTTCTGGTTATCGTGGAGGTGGCAGGGCCAGCCTAGTCGTTCAAGAAATCTCATATATTCGGTGACTGGAAAGGCGACACTGACAAAGTCGCTGTCTGTCGATACTATCCTGGACAGGGTGAGAGACTACTATTTTCCTTGAGTGGGTATTGTATCTGTTCTGGCATGTTCAGTGGATATTGTATGTGTTCTGGTATGTTCTGGAACAATATTTTTACCCCCTGCAATAACTTAAGGTTTTCCCAGTTCGAATTCTCGGGCTTGCCTACTCCCTTACTAAACTTTTATTTCCTTCTACAACAAAAAGTAAGGTTCAAAATCGAGCTGCTTCATCTATACGCTCAGTTTACTTCACATTACATAAGGCTCCAAGAAATTTCTTTTAAAAAACAGCATCAGAATTATGCCGTATTACGATAATTCATCTATTCGCTCAGTTTGCTTTAGATTACATAGGGCTTCAAGAAATTTCTTTAAAAAATAGAATCAAAATTAACCTGATTCTACATGCGATTAGTTTGATTCTGATGAGTACATAAGGCTCCAAGTAAATTATTTAAAGAATATATAAAGAGCATTAAAATTAAGCCGATTCACTATATGAGCTTTTTGTTTCCGATGACATAATTAGGCCCAAAGAAATTTATTTTAAACATATAGAATGAAATGCTTTGTAAACATTATAAACTTCAGTACTCTATCGTTATTATACTTACGTTCAGAAACACAAAGAAGTTTTTCTGGCTATCTGAGCGACTCCAAATTCTTTCTGCAGTGAGCTTAATATCCAACAAATCCAAGATGTCCACGTCGCATATCGGCCGTTTCATCCGTCTTACATAATTTTTTTTGGCGATTATCAACTCTTCTGTTACCTGGCAGAAGGTCATAGTTGGGAATTGCAGAACTGGAAAGGACTCAACAGTGAACACGGTTTTCAATGCCATTTGTGAGTGAATATTCACTTCGCTGTAAGTTAGGCCAATAAAAATGACTGTGCATATCAAGTCACAAGTGTGTTTTGCGTACATTGTGGCTCGTCCTAAGGATGATTGCTTTAAATTCGAACCATTGTAACTTTTTGTGATCTTGGCGTATTCTCTTTGCGCCATTCGATAAATCGGGTCTGTAATTCGGAAAAAATGAGATGGTTTCTTGAAGTGTTTCTGTATTTCAAAGAACGTGGCGCAGAATGTCATCAGTGAGAAACCCAAGTATAAGGACAATAGACCAGCAATGTCACACACAAAACTTACTCCATCATATACGAAGACTTCTTCAATGACTGTTACGCGGTTGCTTTCTAAGGTGAAATACAGAATAGACTCGTTGTGGTTATATAGCAGAGTTTGCAAAGTACCATAATTGATGTATTTCTCGCACAGTCTGGGACACCCACAGTTAAACTCCAAAGAACTTGCCATTCCATCTTGTGCTTTATAATAATTATGGTCATAATCTTCTTTACCATGACACTCACGTAGTGTAACGTCCACCGGAAAAAATGGGTATCTGTAAGGAAAAAATTGAAGATCAGGAATAAAGAATGCTCATAATAACACTTATTATAAATAATTAAACTTGACGTTTTTAATGTAAACTTTACAATTGAAGGGCTAAAATATTGCATAGACTATGACAGTATGAACGGAAGGGGAATTTACTGCCTGGAATAGACAGCTAATAATAAAATCAGGAGCATACATGTCTGAAGGACGAGGGAGTACCCATGCTGTAACTATCGTTCATATTCTATCCATTGTTACAAGGTCGTCTGGGAGAAAAACTGTGGTTATCGTTTCCTGGCTGCAGGCCAGTTGATTGATCATTGCCAAAATAAAATTTTATTAAAGCAATTCTAAATGGCGTCAGTTTTCCGGAACTTGAGTGAATTGGTCTGCCCCAGTTCGAAGAAGCGAGACACACGATTTTGGCCTGCCCCAGTTAGCCTTGGCTTGAAAAAGCTATAGCCTTCCCCATTTCATGCCTGTTCAATGTTGTTGTACGAAATGTTTCGCTTGCCTGGACTAATCGTAGCACGAGTGATATTTCTCGCAACTATCTATAAGGTTAAAACCAATACAGCTTATTTGTAACATGGGTTATCCGCGAAAATATTAACCACCAGTTGTTCCACAATTGGCCTCATGGGATCGCAGCCAACAACGAGAAACGGAACTTGTGGTAATATAAGCGAGGACACTCTCATCTCCCTTATGCCACGCCTGATAAAATATATTACGTATTAGGCTAACTGAATTTTTTTATGTAAAACTTTTAAAGGGACACCCGGCCTGCCTTATAACAGCCACGCACAGATCGCCATACGCGCATATACAGCGACAAAGTCGGCTGGGGTGGTAGCTGCATTCCTCGCAGCGACATGAACATAGCTGTTGTCTCGGTTGGCTTAGGGAATAGTACACGAAACAGAATCAAGTTGAAGATTGTATCGTTGCAAACCAGAATGATTCTCGCATTTTAACATCACAATTTATAATTTTCTAGGCTAGTGTCTTATAATTTTGCTTCGGCAATCTATTGGAATAATTAATTTTAATTTTTACTGCATTAGTCTTGTAGATTTTTGATCTCATTGTAATTACTAGCAAACAATTAAAATTAGTACTGCGCAACACAGATAAAAACTTCAAGGCCATTGTAGGCGTGCAAAGGACCATATATATTCTGGAAGAACATAAATAAAGTTTCCCCAATATTCAACAGAAAATCTCCTAGACGCTACATTTAAAAACGGATTTTTTGCAGGGAAAGACTAACGGTAAGTAAATAGACCTTTGGGGCCGTACTTGATGAGGAGGATTGAGAAAAATAGAGCTGGGAGGCATATCCCTTTAAACAGTTGAAGGGCTAAAATGTTGCTTAAATCACAAACATTCATTTTTTTAAATATTCATATTTTTTTTTAATTAAAGACCATGACTGTGCAAAAAGGGTATCTGTGGAGATGTAATTAACAGCCAAGCTATAGACTAAATTTAATATAAATTAATCTTGAATTTTTTAGTGCAAAAGTCGACTAACACATTTGAAAAAATAAACTCTAACGAATGCCGCAATTTATTCCCTCGCTTATTACAGACCACGTCAGTGAAAATGGATATCTATGTGTTTAAAGCTCAGGAATGGAGACTACTGATACTAAAACTTATTTTTAAAATAGCATGAACCTTTTTAATGTAAAAGATTTATGCATTTAGCGGAATAAAATGTTGCTTATTCTTTGCTTATTAAACAGCACGCCAATGAAAATGGGTATCCGTGGGGGAATTACATCAACATTTTTTTTAATTCTTGAATTTCTTGAATTCTTTTTGACTTTCTTGTTCAAACAACATACCTATCGTAATACTGCAAGCTTATAACTTGGTTTAGTGAGGTGTTTAAGAACTGGTTGAAATTTTATTTACATTACGAATAAATTCAACGTTACTGCATTTAATCAATCATTCAACCCACACTAAGTTTCCAAAAATGAAAAAGTCGTTTTTAGTAGCAAGCGATGGTGTTGAGTAATTAACAGATCTCCTTCTAGGGATAACGGCATGCCTTCCGAGTACCTTATTCAGGCAAGATAGAACTTGAAAAATGAGTCCATGCTCTGTATGCACAATGACTAAAGGATACACGGACCGACAGTCTAACTTGAATTAACGTCAATTGTAGCTGAAGCGATTTAGGAAAGAAGTAGAGACCTTCAAGTCGGAGTGGGTTAGAACAACAAGGTAAAAGTGACAAGGTCATCTGGAGAGTTGTTTGAATAACAACCACCACAAAAATGCTATTTGGGAAATATAGAATTTTCTTTTCTAAAAATTCACGCTAAGTTAATTGGTTCTCTTTAATATATTTAAAATACTAACTGCAGTGAGAGCACTAACGGTTTGCTCATCGAAACTACTGGGAATTAAGGAAATGAGGAAACGCCTCCATACCTTCCCAAGGCTTGGACCATTGAGACCAGTTCACTAAACTGGGAGAGAAAACTACTGTTGCATTTTTATCCATGCCATTCGGACTATTTTGCAACTGGCCAAGTATGAATACGTCAGGAGGTGCATAAGCCTAGCAAACGAATGGGATATGCTATTTATTTTACATAAACAGTTCTTTGTGAGAATTCCAACCAGACCAACCTTCTTATTTGCTTACGTATCTCTGGCTAGCCCAAGTGCGCACACATATCGCTACACAAAATGCAGTTAGATGCTCGCCAAAACAGTACTAACTACGGCCATGCTTACCACTGTTCCATTAGCAAGAAGAGTCCCCCAGTCAGCAACAGCAAAGCACTGCTCAGAACGCATCTTGGTCCTTCTTAACTATCCTGATTTTTTGCATAAATGAACTCTTCTTATTGCAGCAAAATAAATCTCTGCTAACATAGCAGGTAAGTAAAGGCGCAAATAGTAGTAGGATAGTGTGTGATTAGAGAAGAGAGGACAGACAAGTTGGCCTCCATCTGGAAGTGGAAGTGACGTCATACCGGACGTTATGTGACCGGAACCGGAAGTGACGTCACACCGTACGTCACATGACCGGAAGCGGAAGCGGCGTTATTCAAGATGACAGTGCCATTGAACCGGAAGTGCCACCATTTTCGTAACAAATAAGCTTAGATACTTGGCAGCTAGCGGTTTTAGTTGCACCGTTTACTCTTCTCCCAAGTATCTCATTCAAGTACTTGGACTGATGGCTTTTATATGCTAGAGCAAGGCGGTTGTGAGAGTTCCCATGCAGCTAGATAGCCGTCTCATTGCCCCAACATTAAAAACAATCTCGGGATTCCGAGTCTTCTGTATATCCATCTTCTTCTTCTCTATCATAGTTGGGCCCAGTCACAGCTTCCAAGGCCCTCTGAATGTTACGAAGTTTTTGTCCATGTTGTATGTGCTATTTCCATTGTACTAATTCGATGGCTTGCAACTCTTTGATTTAATGCTGGTATTGTCCAGCTGTATTCTTTCTTTCTTTAGTCTGTTCAGTCTGTTCAGTCTGTTGAATGATGGGATCTGTTACTGGTTTGAAAATCTTGGTGAGATGCTCAGACTCGGTTACCTTATCTAACTTGGCATCCCTAAATTTGCATTTGAGACGTTGTTTTAAGGCTTCGTACTGGTTCGAAACTTGTTGTCATTTCTTAGTACCAACACTCATTTTAGTAAAATTAAACCATAGCGCTTTTATCTATGTAAAAAAAATTGAATTTTTTCTGACACAAACACAAGTCTTCTTAACCCAAACATGATTTCTTGTTGACACAGACACGATGTCTTGTTAACCAGAACATGATTCTTGTCAACTCAAACACAAATTCCCCGTCTAATCCACCACGATTTCCCGTCTGATCTAACATGCATCGTATCTCCTATTCTCAAAGGTTTGTTCTTGTCCATCATCAGAAATCCATGGGGGTCCAAGTTCCAGCACTCCCCACACATATTAAGGTGGAGTGTAGAAACTTTTTGGGGGAATTTCTCATTGGCAGGGTGTGGAAAAGTTGCTATTGGGTATTACTATCACACACAAAAAAATTTCATCACTCTGGGGTCATGTCTTGAGGTGCTCCAAGGGCCTTCAAGTTTAACATTGTATGGAAATGAGCGAAACGGCGAAAAATGCAAAAATGATGATTTAACGGTTTTTAATTTAATTGTAACATTATTTCATTTGAAACACTCAGAGACTAATAGAGGTAGCCATAATTGCCCAAAATTTTTTGCGTAATAGCGTAAGTAGTAGTTTTTATGGGCCAAAATTTCCTACAAGGCCAATTTTGGCCAATTTTCGACACTAAATTATTCCCACAGTTTTTAAAACTTTGAAACAGGGTTATGAAGCAAGCACATAACTTGTCGTATTCGAGCTAACCATCATTGCTGCTGAAATTCAGTGTTAGATTTGTTTTGCCACAGCAAGCCTGGCCCAAAATCATGCACTGAGGTTATTTTGGGAAATTTAAGCATGTCTCCCTTTTTCTTGTCTTTCTCAAAGGTGGTCTTGGCCATGGATTCGTAGTTGATGATTTTCATTGTATTAGTTAAGTTGAAATGTTGGAACGGACTGATTTGCTCTATTATATACAATTTTTTTAGACGTAAGTATAACAAATATTTAATACTTTTATTTAGTTTAATATAACAACAACAAATATTTAAAAATGTATTGTTTCAAGTGTAAGCTAGTTACTAGTACTGTGGACCCAGTTATTGTCACAACATCAAACAAACGACAACTCCTGATGGTTACACACGAAGTGTGTTGGGTGTTGGACAAACAAGTCGCATTTTCAGAAACTACATGGTAAATCAATGCTCTCGATGAAGCTTGTAAAAACATGACATAATTTATGACAACCGCAATGATTTAGCCTACAGACAAAAGGCAGAGGAGGAGTTAGCTTCAGCTGCCAAGAAAATAATTTTTACCCTTACCAGTGCGGGATATAGCGAAAGAGCCACTGCTGCTGCTTAGCTGGTGCTATGAAGGCTAAACTCATGTTGGGGATGGGACAATAAATAAATAGAAGAATAAAATGTTAGTAATATAAATGGTATGTGCCTAAATGGAAAAATATATTAGCCATATTAAATGACAAGTCTAAATTGAAATCCAAAGAACTCCACAAACCAGCTGGCAGGCATTTCCCCTGGCATAAGACTGAAGCCCTTTTTATAGACCACTTAATGTCAGATAAATTTAGTCAAGATGATACCGTATTCCCACGTCAACAGTGGGTACAAGTACCTACTTACTCAGATAGATGTGTACAATAAGTCTGCGATAGTGGAACCGATTAAATCAAAGTCGGCTGATAATGTTTCCAATGCTTTAAAGAGAGTGCTGGTCTTGACTCAGCCTCGACAGATACAATTCAATGAAGGGCTCGAATTTTTGACTCTACCTTCTCCGCCCTGACGAAAAGACTCAGTGTCAACCACTACCACACTTACTCTAAAATTAAGGAAAGTGTCATTGAACGTTTTAACCAGACAGTAAAGGCTTTAATGTGGAGATTATTCATGATCAGAGGCAAGCTACAAGTGGGTAGATCTGCTAGAAAAATATAATAGTTCCCTACATAGGGCCATTACAGCAATGCCTAGAGACGTGGTTGGTGATAAAGTTAAGCTTATAAATCCAACCCTTCCTAAACGAATAAAACCGAGTAAATTCAAAGTAAGGGATGTGGTAAGGATTTCTGAGGTAAAGGGCATGTTCAACAAGGGCTACCTTCAGAACTGAACCAACGAAATTAAAGCTAAAGATCAAGTAAGAAAGACAAATCCGGTAATGTATACCCTTAAGGATTATGATGGGGAAAGCATAAATGGCAGGTTTTACGAGTGAGAGTTACAAAAGAGTCGAGTTCTGCACTTGTTTTTGATAGACAAAGTGTTGGTGGCTAAGAAGGTAGGGGAAAAGAGCAGATATTTGGTTAAGTGGAGGGAGTATGACGATAAATTTAACAGTTGGGTTGATAATCTAGACTCGTTGGGATGATGCAGAAACAGAGTGTAAATATTTTTCAATGATAAAGAGTTGACATTTTGTGCGATGTTACATATTTTTTGTCTATATATAAAGAGTTCAAATTTTGTATGAACTCAAATTCTTTCTCTAAAATGTAAAGAGTTAACAATTCGTTTTTGGTCTCTTGCTTCAATCATGTCAACAAAAACTACTTTCAGCTGGTCGTTTTGGGCCGAAGTCTTTTCTCAGACATTGTTAATTGACCATCTCGCCAACCGTCATGGAACTGATAACCCGACCGACGATTTTCATTGCACCCTGCGTCATTCCATCTGCGAGGAGATGGAGTGCGGAGATTCCTTCAATGGCAGCTTTCATAATTATGAGAAGGACTTCGAGAACGAAATGGCCTGCCAATATCTCATCTGTGTTCCCGTCCGTCTCCTGTCCTGCGTGAAATCCGGCATTGCCCGACTTCTTTTTGCCTGCTTGACCAGTTTAATTTGAACTAAATTTCAACTTCGTCTGAATGGTAAGGTTCACCAGAGCCGGGCAAACCCTAAACACTGGCTTCTGGAGCCTCTATATTAGCACTCCCTCCATTCATGACATACCACGTTGCTTGATAAGGCTTATGAAAAGAATTACCACGCCAATGAAGCCTTTACTGATAAGGCAGCGGTTGGGTCGTCGATAGCATGACAGATATTCATGACAGAAAGAAGCACCGGCACATTACAATTGGGGAAAACAAGAATGACTTCATGCGCTTCCTCTACTCCATTATGGCTGCAAAACACCTCAGTTTGGGACACTGAGCCGAAACTCTAGCATCAACTGTTATGTGGTAGCCCTGGACCACGAGCCAGTTGGGACATCCGGCTGCTGGTTCCAACTCGCTGTGCTAGCCATAAGCCCAGGGCCTGAAAGGCCTGAAAAGCCCCCGAGAAGGGACGAGGACCCACCGCCCATTGCCATCGGTGACCAGTCTATGCTACATTTTCAAACTTCACTCCTGCCTTTCAGAACCCTTGGACATTGTGGGTCTGGTCATCCGTTTTGAAGCCCCTCAAGCAAAGCCTTAGGATGATACCATTGCTTACCATGCCATGCAGCCAGTGTGCCCGAATCATTCGGAGAATCACAGGACAATCAAAGACAAACATAGCAAGATTATGGTAGGCCCAGAGCCAGGATTAGAGCTCACCCACAGTACTAGATATCTAAATCTCGCTGTCTTCCTTCCTTCATCGTGCCATAATGAATCCTGACTCCCCTTTACATATAACAACCATGGTAGGTGCATAACCTACCATTGACAGTTTATAAGGCACCCATTTTAAAGATGCGTCACTGGTGTAGAGACCATGCCATCTGCTCCAAGTTATCCAGTTACCAAATGGAAATGGAACCATATTGGTCTTGTTCTAATAATAGTGCTTGTCGCCGTAGATCTGAGATTAGCTGGCACGCATTAGCTGTAGAATTACCACAGTTATCCAAGTAGGTGGCACGATCTAAGGAACCATAACTGATTCAATGAGCCATCTGCAGTTTTACCAACTCGGCATGAACTTGCACATGCATAGCATATGCCAGTGGCAGGATCAACCAGGTAACATTCCAACAACAACGGCATCATTCGGCGGCACGAGAGCAAATTGCCCACGTTCTCCGCAACCTTCAGGAGAAGGAGAGCGAGACACATAGACCACGAAGCAATTTGGCAAGCCTTCGGCCACGTTCTGGGTTGCGTCGTTCACGCTACTTGGATGTCGTTTGTCTGAAGCACGAGCCAAACCCCACAATTCAGTTGCAGCTCATATACTCCAACCTAGCACAAGACACGAAGGCATGAAAACAAGTTAGGTTCGTCCTACACTTATCGGAGCTCGAACACAGCCCAATATGCTACCCTTGCGTATCCGTCTTCAGCCCGAAGACCGATGGAGCAAGATTACAGTAGGACCAGGCCATTAACATTCTAACTTTTTCAGTAGTGCCTCACCTGTAAACTCATTCGTTCACAGCCAATGCTTCTCAAACTCTTTAGGGAACACACGAGCCTTGTCTGATTCGCCTGCTGTTAAAGCATTCCTAAACAACGACACAGAAACATGAGGCACAAGCAAGTTAGTATCGTCCACTTACTCAAGCTGAACACGGCCCGGCATGCTACCCTTGCTTACCCATCCCCAGCCAGTGTGCCCGAATCACGTAAAGAAGAAACACAGGACAATCAAAGACTGATGGAGCAAGATTATGGTAGGCCCAGACCATCTCGTCCACAGTACGACGAAATACATTTTGTCGGCCGTCCTACAAAGCAGTGGGGAAAGTCTCAACTCCTCCGAAATTCGTCCTACGTTCTTTTCTGTGAGAAGGACGTGCTGTATCTCTCTTACCGAATGCATGTGTGGTTTCACATTTTTCTCCACGTTTGCCACACCTCTTCGGCCAAACCTCGCTTTTCATCAGTTTTCAAGCCCTCTTTGCCCTCCTTACTTTCGTTTCGTACTTACGGTCACATGGTATCACAAAACCAATAATCATCATACAGAACTCTCAATCCCATCACTTATGGTTAGGGGCACTCTGCGCAGAAGTGTGGTCACGAACACGGCTACACATGACAAACTGCCCATTCAAGTCTGTGCGCATTCCGTGAACCGTGCTATTCACGAATAACCCTGTGCCATGGTCTCAGCACCAAAGACAGGTGTTCCTTGCAACGGGGAAGTTCATTTTGAAGCCAGCCAGATAGATGGAGCCGTGGGTGGAGACGAGTGCTGCAGCAGTGTGCGAGGTGACGAACACGACTGCTCGCAAGTTGAAACCCATGGTTTCAGGGCCAAAGACAGGTGTTCCTTGCTCGGCCAAGCCCAAAACAATTACTAAGTACCTCCCGGCCAAAGAAATGAGTATGTCCCACCGGTATGTTGTTCTCTGCAACTACTCGTACTTTAGGTCTGAAACTTGGTGACCAAGAGTATATTGTCCCCCTAATGCCTATCCCCAGGGTCTTAGGTCGTCTCGTTCAGCCGTTATTGACAGTCAAAGTACATGGGTTTTCCACAGAAGGTCTATACTCAAAGTCGGGTTATTTTAATAGCTACCCTGGTAATTGGAGAAGAGCTCTGAATATTTACGGACGTCCAGAGGGTGTGTCCAGCTAGGGGCATACCGAGTTTGAAGTGGCTAGTACTTTTGGTTTGAGTTTTGGAACTTGAATGCTATAGGAAGCACTGGGAGTAAAAAAATTCGGATTTTTTCCTATCAGGAATAGCATTATAAAACTGAGGTGCTGAGGTGGATCTTCAGTTGGGTGCACACCAATTTTGAAGTGTCTATGATGCCTGGTTTGGCATTGGCGAACTCGAACGTCTACTGAGACATGGGTGGAGCATGGTGCTGCAGTGTGTGAGGTGATGAACACGTCTCATCGCTAGTTGTGTGCCGTGATTTCAGGGTCAAATATACCTTGCAACAGGTATGTGCCTGTTCGAACCCAGGAGTTTAATTTCTAAAGTTACATCACCAGCTCAATTAGTTTGCACAATATTGTTCTTAGTGGCCCATTTAACTGACACAGTTTATACCTAACTTATACATAAACAGAAAAAAATATAGTGCCTGGCTGACACAGAGCCTTTTATTAGGGCTTCTTTTAACTCCCAGCCATTTTCTGTTACTAATACTTTTAGTTCAGCGTACTTGACGTCTGCAAAACAAGCCATATTTGACTTACTGTTTGCAGAAGTTTCTCTACCTTATTTGAAAAACCACTCCAGGATCGGAATCTATGAAAAGTAATGCGGGTTCAGTCAGGAATTGCGGCTTCAGCACTACACGTGTTGAATTTGAGGCCGGCAACTCGGCAGCAGAAACAGACGATACTTGACACAACTTACGTATATCTGTCAGGTTTGGCTAAAAATACTCAAGTATCTATCATTTTTATCATTAGAAATAACTGATTTTTGCTTACATACATATGTTCAATGCATGCAAATGCATGCAAATGTTCAATGTCTACCATCGTAGTTTTTCTTCTTTCTTGAGTGGCACTAAAAAACTTGTTACCAGATTATCAAAAGATGCAAGAAATCCTAAGATTATGTAGCATACTTTTCCTTCATCATTTAAGTGTTGGAAGTGGTTGCTAGTTTACATAAATATTCTGCAACACTCATTGCATCCTACTTTTGGCAATTATGCAGTTTTTTACGTTAAGCCAAGTAACTATGCAGATTGGAGGGTTCATACCTTTCTGTGAAGTGATTCCATATTTTTTACAGAAGGTTATAGATCTTTTGGGATTTGTTTGGCCTTACTATCACCAAAAACATTATCAGCCGAATGGGTTTTTTAGCATGGCCGGCAGGGCCTGCTTATTAGGTTTCGTTTGCGCACGCTTAGGATTTTCAGAAAATGGATTGGCGGAGGAGGTGAAGGTGGAGCGACTAACAATGTCAAAATGTTAGAATGCTACAACATGAGGACGGAAAGCCAAAGGCTACACAAGAATTAAATAAATACAGATGCAAACCATTTATGTTGCGATTTAGACCTATATAATATCAGACTGCCTGAGCGGGGATTCAAACCCATGACCTTTGGAACCAAAGGTCGAGGTCCTACTGCTGAGCCATACTAACATGGCCAAAAGAAAACGTTCGTAGGCAGCATTTAACACGTGCTGACCATTTCCTTTTGGCCGTGTCAGTATGGATCAGCGGTAGGATCTCGGCCTTTGGTTCCAAAGGTCGTGGGTTCGATTCCCCACTCAGGTAGTCTGACATATAAGTCCAAAAGGCAACATAAAAAGGTTTGCAACTGTATTTATTTAATGCTACAACATCTAACAATGGTGAAATAAAGAGGCGAGGCACACAAAATCGGTCAGTCTAAGTTAGATTACTTCATTGTGAAGAACCAAAATGAAATCGCTTAAATCTTCAAGTTTTAAATTACGAAGTCTTTAAGTTTGAGGCCTTCCACCCTCAAAATCGGCAGCTGATATGACTGACTTATTTAGCCCTTCAATACGGGCTAGAGTCAAATACCCTTCGAGATAACACATGCTAAATCTAAACACACGCTAGTGTGTTGACATCAAAAATAAACATCGGAAAAAGCTTGGGTGGAATTGGGTGGACAGTGGACGTACCGTAGACACGGTAGATCAAACTGTACCAATTACAATAAAAAGGAAGCGAAACAATCCAACAAATTAACTGAAAAAAACGGTTAAAAAATCATTTGTACTCGTATCCTCATACTGACAGCCGTTAAGGTACATGAACAAAAACGGATTAGAGTTCATTCGAACGCAACGAACTATATTTTGAACTCCAATTCCAGGGAACAAGGATTGTGACATGCCAGCCTCCATCCAATAATCATGGATAAATCAAAAGCGGGTGTTGTTGGTTTTGATTTATCCATCATTAATAGACCTCAAGAACCATGATACTACAAAAGCACTCTAGTAGTCCATGAATTATAATTCGAGCCGTCTAGCAAAGCAAAATACTGAATATTGGTGGCCATATTAAGAATATCGGCCACTACACTTTAGCTCATTAAGCATCATAGCTCCCTGCTTAATATATTATGCCGTAGATTACTTTTTAAAAATTGTGGCAAAACTTCCAAAACAACTCACTTTCATATTATTCGCTCTTCTTGGATTCAGCTGGACCATTTATTAAATTCGACTACCTCTTCTTACTTGCCATAAAGTCATGAAAGTATCTTTTGTCAAATTGCTTGAGTCCTTCCAGCCACCAGCAGACATCTTGAATCCTCCTTGGAGTAGTAACAGCAAAAACCAATTCGATCCATGCTTTGCTACCGATTGACAGAGGTTAAATGGTAAATCGTTTGGGAAAGAAAACTATTATTGAGGCCAGAAGTAAACTGTAGAGAGTTTATCCTCATTATGAATATATACTTAAATAAATAATTTTGCACCGAGTAGGGGCAAAGAAGACAGAAGGGTTACACACGTTACTACTAACACCTGTCCTAGTTAAGGCGTAATGGCTGTATAACTGATATGGACGCTTAAGGTAGGTGGAAAGGTCGGTTTTGTTTAGCAATCCACAAAACACATCCATCGAAGTACCTGAAACAACAGCCTCGGGAAGGGAGTTCCAGGGCGTCACAACCAGATTTGCAAGTAAGTACTTGCGACAGACTAGGTTACACTTTGTGCTTCTAAGTTTAAAAGAATGGCACCGGGTAAAATTATTTTCACTGCGGTCGAAAAAAGGCAGGTCCAATGGCATCAGACCGTGAACGATCTTAAATGTAAGAATCAGGTCTGCCTTCAGGTGCCTCAGCTCGAGTGATTCCAAGCCAAGTAGCCTTAGGTGGGAGCCAGGCGAAAGTTTCCCTGGCCCACGCACAGTCCGTGTAAAAGAACGCTGGACAGATTACAACCTGTCGATGTCTTGTAGAAGATGTGGTGACCACATAGGACATGGATCCCGGCTAAAACATCACCGCCGAAACATCGCGTGACAAAAACATAGCGGACAAAACGTCGCGGGGACAAAACATCGCACGGAGATTACATCGCGGATACAACATCACCCACAACAACATCGTGGACGAAACATAGCACGGATGAAACATCGTGGACGAAAAAAAAATTTGTTGCTGTTTAAAATATTTAATTAGAAAACAAAAACGAGCTCGTTTGATGTTTAAGGAAAGGTTTAACTGATCGGAAATTAAAACAGCATAGTAACACAAATAAACTTTCCTGTAAGGTTTCACATACCGCAGTGCTCTTGTACCAATTTAGTCCACATGAAACCTTATCTGGTGTATTCACATGTTTTTATAATTTTTACATTAAAACACGATACGTTTGATTGGTTCACATGACATGAAAAGACCAGTCGACTAGTTGTTGATGCAGTATTTTTAAGTAGTCATTAATTTATTTTTAAACTGCGATGGGGGGAGGGGAATTATATCTTCTGAAAGCTAAAATTTTAAGTTTTTAGTTTTGATGTTAGTTTTAATGTGAATGGTATCGCCACAGCCTGTAAGAATCAGTAACAAACGAGTTTGAGTGGTAGGGGGGGGGGGAAGCGAATGTCGTCGCCTGACAGGTTAAGTTTTAATATTTAAATAAGCGTGGTGTTTTT
>JAHWFP010011983.1:0-102005 GCA_023313725.1 Lithobius niger | reverse complement strand
ACATGAAACTGAATGAAAACCTAAAGCCACAAACACATACAAGACAGACGCCATAAATAGCCACGTTCATACCGAAAATGAACATGTAATTACTCACACGAACTAGAACTAAAACAGAAACCATAAGACACACACAGGAAAAAAAAACTGCCATAACTAGGAGTCTGCTTGTTTTGCAAATTGTTAATACACATAAATCCACTCACATGAAAGAGACTTAAAATATAAAACAACAAACACAAACATGAAAAAAGCCTGTATTACACATAAATTGAATGTGAATTAAAAACGTTCACACGTACACGCACACATACAAACATTAAATATTTCTAACACAAACTGCGTTCACATTCTGACATAACGACTGAGTAAAAACAGTCCTTGTTCCCTGGAATTGGAGTTCAAATTATAGTTCGTTACATTCGAGTGAACTCTAATCCGTTTTTATTCGTGTACCTTCACATATGTGACCATGGGGATACGAGCTACAATGTTTTTTTTTTAAACTGCGAAGCTGTTTTTTGTTCACTTAATCATTCATTAGTTGGTTTTGATTTACCCATCATTAAGACACCTCAAGAATCATGATACTACAAAAGCACGTCAATATAGTCCATTAACTATAATTCGACCCGTCTAGCAAAGCGAAATACTGAATATTGGTGGCCATATTAAGAATATCGGCCACTACACTTTAGCTTATTAAGCATCAAAGCTCCCTGCCTAATGTATTATGCCATAGATTTCTTTAGAAATTCTGGCAAAACTTCCAAAACTACTCACTTTCATATTATTCGCTGTTCTTGGATTCAGCTGGACCATTTTTAAAATTCGACTACCTCTTCTTACTTGCCATAAAGTCATGAAAGTATCTTTTTGTCAAATTGCTTGAGTCCTTCCAGCCACCAGCAGACATCTTGAATCCTCCTTGTAGTAGTAGCAGCAAAAACCAATTCGATCCATGCTTTGCTGCCGATTGACAGAGGTGAAATGGTAGATCGTTTGGGAAAGAAAACTATTATTGAGGCCAGAAGTAAACTGTAGACAGTTTATCCCCATTATGAATATATACATAAATAAGTAATTTTGCACCGAGTAGGAGCAAAGAAGACAGAAGGGTTACACGTTACTACTAACACCTTCCTAATAAGGCGTAAAGGCGTTAATGGCTGCATCACAGATAATGGACGCTTAAGGTAGGTGGACAAGTCGGTTTTGTTTAGCAATCCACAAAACACATCCAGCGAAGCAGCTGAAACAAGAGCCTCGGGGAGGGAGTTCCAGGGTGTCACCACCTGATTTGCATATAAGTACTTGCGACAGACTAGGTTACACTTTGTGCTTCTAAGTTTAAAAGAATGGCCTCGGGTAAAATTATTTTCACTGCGGTCGAAAAAAGGCAGGTCCAATGGCATCAGGCCGTGAACGATCTTAAATGTAAGAATCAGATCTGCCTTCAGATGCCTCAGATCGAGTGATTCCAAGCCAAGTAGCCTTAGGTGGCAGCCAGGCGAAATTTTGCCCGGCCTGCGCACAGTCCGTGTAAAAGAACGCTGGGCAGATTCCAACCTGTCGATGTCCTGTAGGAGATGTGGTGACCACATAGGACATGGATCCCTACTAAAACATCACCGCCAAAACATCGCGTGACAAAAACGTAGCGGACAAAACGTCGCGGGGACAAACATCGCACGGTCAAAACATCGCACGGATTTTACATCGCGGATACAACATCGCCAACATCGCGGATACAACATCGTGGACGAAACATAGCACGGATGAAACATCGTGGACGAAACATCGCAAACCAACAAAATTTGTTTCTGTTTAAAATATTTAATTAGAAAACAAAAACGAGCTCGTTTGATGTTTAAGGAAAGGTTTAACTGATTCGAAGTTAAAGCAGCATAGTAACACAAATAAACTTTCCTGTAAGGTTTCACACACCGCAGTGCTCTTGTACCGTTTAGTCCACATGAAACCTTATATGCTGTGTTCACATGTTTTTATAGTTGTTACATTAAAACACGATACGTTTGATTGGTTCAGTTGACAAGAAAATACCAGTTGACTTGTTGTTGATGCAGTATTTTTAAGTAGTCATTAATTTTTTTTAAACTGCAATGGGGGGGGGAATTATATCGCCTGAAAGCTAACATTTTAAGTTTTTAGTTTTGATGTTAGTTTTAATGTGAATGGTATCGCCACAGCCTGTAAGAATCAGTAACAAACGAGTTTGAGTGGTAGGGGGGGGGGGAAGCGAATGTCGTCGCCTGACAGGTTAAGTTTTAATATTTAAATAAGCGTGGTGTTTTTATTTTTAAAATTCATTTTTTGAGTGGGAAGTGGGGGGGGGGGGGAAAGAATATCATCGCCTGATAACTTAAATGTTCAACGACATTTCCAGGTTTCAAGGACTCGAATCTGTAGGTCTGTACTAAGTACACTAAAAGTATGGTTTTAAAGATTTTTCAGCGATGTCATTTAGCCAAGTAAGAATGAACCAATCAAATGTATCGTGTTTTAACGTAAAAACTATAAAGACATATGCATACAGCAGATAAGGTTTCATGTGGACTAAAGGGTACAAGAGCACTGCGGTATGTGAAACCTTATAGGAAAGTTTATTTGTGTTACTTTGCTGTTTTAGCTCCGAATCAGTTAAACCTTTCCTTAAACATCAAACGAGCTCGTTTTTGTTTTCTGATTAAATATTTTAAACAGCAACAAACTATTTTGGTTTGCGATGTTATGTCCACGATGTTTCATCTGTGCTATGTTTCGTCCACGATGTTATTGTGGCGATGTTGTATCTGCGATGTAATCTCCGTGTGATGTTTTAACCGTGCGATGTTTTGTCCCCACAATGTTTTGTCTGCTGTGTTTTTGTCACGGGATGTTTTGGAGGCAATGTTTTAGCCGGATACCATAGGATATGCATAATCTAAAACTGGTCGCACGTAAACTTTGAAGGCCCATACCATGGAAATAGAAATAAGTGTTTTAACAGAGATTTGAATTGAAATAAATGACGAAAAATATGACTCCTTCGTGGCAGGCTGTCTGATGAGATGAGAAGTCTTGTGGTCGAGGTATTGTGGTAGGGATGCCAATGAAGACGTTTCAATTACTTCCTGGAACAGGTGTCTAGAAAGATGTGAACGGTTCTAGGAGATAGAAGTCTTCTGTTGTCCATGTTCAATGGGAAACGACTTCCTTCCTGGAATGTTAAGGGACCCATTCCTCTGCGTAGAGTTAGTAAGGAGACTAGGGTAGTTGTGACATCAACACCAGCATTGGCTGAGGGGCCGTGCTACCTTATATACCTTTATTTACAAGGGTGCCACCCCCTGATGGGAGTGCACCTTACACACAGTGCACAGAAAAGGCCCTAGCGACCAGCAAGGTAAAGTGTCAGAGGTGTGCTCTGAATAAGGAACACACTGGCAAAACTATGGACACACTAATCACCCCCACTAAATATAATTCAATCGAATATGGCATTAATATATGAACATAATCGGTATGTCATTGTTTAGACACTATTAAAATTGATGTACCTATACCCATCACTATTTTACGATGTCACTTTACTATTCTGGAACAAATTTTTTTTTAACAATGTTAGAAATATTTATATAATTTTCACTTCAAATACCTGAACCTGCGTGTTTATAGTATTTACACTAAACTTTGTTAAAATTCAATTCAACAAAAGAAGAAAGAATACAAAAACAACCATGTTATTCTTGAAAAAGAAAAAATTTGGTGGCTCAAGATGGAATCTCCCCCCCCCCCCCCCCGTCAAATCCCACAAATGAAGCCTTATTGGCACTCTGCATACCCGACTCGACTTGCGCATGCAACGCTTCAACGCCGTTACATCGTGTCACTCACTTGCGCGTGGCAAAGATATGACGATCGTGGTGGGCTTTGACAGCAATGTTGTCGTTCTACAATACACACCTCTGGTCTTATCGGATGGAAACCCCAAAATAGAGTATTAGCGTCTATTGACAGCTGCAGTTTCTGTGATAGAAATGGTTTTAAACTATCATTCTCAATTTTATAGAACCGACCATCATGTGTGTAACGATACATAGTCGACAAGATTGGTTCCAATCTCATGTGTTTCTGCAGTTGTTCTGGTAAAATGGGTAATGCACTAATTGTCAGCAAATTCATGACTTTTCACCTGGGGTCGGCATGAAAGGTGGTGTGTACAGAATCGGCATTCTAGACAAAGAGTCAACCATAAAGTTTTGTTTGCCCGGGATATGTTGGAGCTCAATGAATATCCATTTAAATAACTATAACCCCCGACCTCTGGAAACAATAATGTTGGAAACTCGGACTCGCTAAGTATGTTCCCTAACGAAATTTCTTTTTGCGACTTTAAAGTTGTTATAATTTTGTCTTCCAAGTAAAGCTAAATTTTCCCTTTCGACTTGTGAGGCATTTTTGGGTTTTTATTTGAAGTTTGCACTTGTATTGCTTGTTGTGCCTTGTTTGTGTTTCCACCCGTTGATCGAATTTTGGAGATGTTACGTCCTTACTATGTGACTTCACTTCCTTGGAAACCTTGTCATACAGAAAAACACACGGTTTCAACTGGTCAATGCGCTTTCTGAAATTCGCTGTTAACCAGCGTCGACTCAAAATCGTGAATTTATGTCCTTTCATATTACTTTTCCCATTTGCCATCGATTTATTGCATTTGGCCTAGTGTCGCTGAAATTCACATGACTTCCAACTTCAAAGGTTAGTTCTGCTTATGCCTTGTAGACTAAAGCATTTCTTGGGCTATTATGACTTTATCATCCGTTGACAGCACCATGATGGACAACCTCGTGCGTATATTTTGCTTGAACATTAAGTAAGCGGGACTCATTTTTGTAGTGGTATGCGGGAGATTTTTTGACTGTATTAGACAGATATTTTATGCCATTTCAACCGTTAAGCCCTTCTTTACACTAGCTTTTAGTGAATGTTTGATACTCTAAACTGCGGATTTAACTTGGCCATTTTTGCAAGGACGAAAAGGAATTATTGTAGAATGCCTCATGCCATTTTTTTCAAGAATTGCTTGAATTCAAGACTATAGAATTGTGGATCATTGTTGCTTACAATTTGGCACGCCAAACTAAATAAAACAAATGCGTGTTGTACGCATTATGTACAAATTGGTATATGGAATAAGCATCCACAACCAAAAACAAACATTCTATTTCGATACGGTCCTGTGAAGTCAAAATGAATCCTGTCCCAAGCATGTTATTTTTTCGAAACGCCGCATCTCGTTAACTGATATGCAGTACAAGTTTCGACAACATTCTCTGACTCGTCATCAATATTTGGCCACCACACATGAATTAAATCTGTGCGTTAATTCTGTCTGTACCCGTGTGTCCCAATTTAATTCAAGAACTTTTTTATGCAAAGTCTCTGGTATTATCAGGTAGAAACCCTAAAATAAAGCAATAGCATATATTGGCAGATCTAGTTTCCCTGTTAGAAATGGTTTTAAACTATCATTCTTCATTTTATCGGGCCAAGATAGAAATGGTTTTAAACTATCATCGTGTGCTTCTCCAGTTGTTCGAGTAAAATGGTAAAATTTGTAAACAATGAAGACCAATTGTCTGAAAATTCATGACTCTCCAACCAGGGGTTTGCATGGAAGGTGGTGTGTACGAAGTTAGCAATCTAGATAAATAGTTGGCCGTAATATTTGTTTACCCAGAATATGTTAGAGCTCAAAAGAATATCCATTTAAAAATAACGCCCACCTCTGGATACAGCAGCCGCCATAACAGGGATGGACACCTTGCTTCCAAATATTCATAGCAACACATTCTAGTCAGTTTGTAATATAAAGCTCCTTCCATACAAATATTGATGGAATCTTCTCACCCCAAATACCACCGAAAGTGCCTCACAATCGAATTGCGCATAGGCAATTTCCACCTTACTTATGCTTGCAAAACAAACATAACAGACTTTTCTCACCACTCGGCAGTGTATGTATCAAACTCACGCCGATTCCAACCAGGGATGCATTGCATTCTACTTTGAGTGGTAAAGAAGGTCATACTGCATTAGAATATTATTTTAGAATATATTATTTTAGAATAATATTATACTATTAATTCCCTGGCAAGCTCCCAGTGAAATGGGTTCACTCACCAGGATTATTGGGTTATTAACTGAAGAAAGTGTTAACTGCTTTTAAAACTGGCTAAGTCCAACCTCAGTCGCAATTGGAATGTTACAGGATCCAGGACCCTTCCCAGTGCGTGGAGTCAGTAAGAAGAATAGGGTAGTTGTGACATCAAGATCAGCGTTGGCTGAGGGTCCGTGCTGCCTTACGTACCTTTATTAACAAGGATGAAGAATAAGGGGACACACTGGTAAAACTACGAACAAACCACTTCCTTGGTTGTTATTTTTGAAGTCACACGATAATGTCCCAGCCATATACGTAAAATCAGTAAGTCATAAAATTAATGTGTGTTGCAAGTTCACAAATATTGGCTACATGACGTATTTCTTTTATTACTAATGTTTACTGCTAATTGGTCTGTTGACGTGTACCCTTTATTGCTCTTTTTCAAACACTATTGCCAGAAGAAAAATGAGTGCATTGTGGCTCTCTTAGAAAAATTCTACTTTTACAATGCTTTTATAATAAATCTTTCAACTGCGCTTACCTGCACGTGAAGTTATAAGAGGAAAATACATTTTGGATGCATTTCAACTTGCAGCCAATATTTTCTTCTTCACTCACGCATGGATGACTATGGCGGTTTAGTAATTTGATCTGAAAATTAAAAATAATGTAACATTGATTAATAAAGCTGGTGTGACTTTAAAAGAACTGTTTCTCTGACCCAAAAATTGTTAAATTTGGTAAAATGGTAGCCTACAGTAATACCGAAGTGCCAAACACTTTTTCGACATTTACATTTCATGCTAGAGATTTATGATAACCTAAAACATTAAAATGCAATGAATAAACAGTAAATCATGAAATAAAGGGTTGACGTTATCATGAAATCTACCCTTGTGAAAGGACATTCCCTGAAACATCAAAGAACTTGCTGAAATTAGATTCTGGCCCAAAACCTGGTCCAAGCTTTGACATTTTCCCCGAATTTTACAGGCAGCATTTCCATTGCTCGTTCTAAGCCTGAAAGTTTCTAAGTAATTCCACAAAAGTGCAGATGCCCAAAGATGATAATGCTGTAGACTCTTCATTGGTTACACACGTTTTTATGAAAACAAAGGATAAAGGAACGGATACACAACCATCATATCGTATAACTGCTTCCATCAAAGGTTCCCCTCAGTTGACAACAGTTTCAGTTACCATCAATTTGCACCGGTGTTCTATGTCGTATTTGCATTGCTTATTAGAGTTTGTGAATGCACGAGAATTTTCAAAAAAATCCGCAGAAGGAGTAGGACACGCAGAAATTTAGAGGCAAACAATGTTAAAACGTTACAATGCTGTAACATTAACTAATGAAAACTTTCTTGGGAAATGATTTTCCTTTAGTTCGTCTTGCGATGGGCCAGTGTATGCGGTAGTGCACATAGTAGAGAGCAACCATATAAAGTATATATGGTAGTGAACATAGTGGAGAGAAGCCATATGAATGTAAAGTATGTGGTAGTGCACCTAGTGGGAAAAGCCATATGAGGTATGTATTAGTGCACACAGTGGAGAGAAACAATATGAATGCTGCGTATATGGTAGTGCACACAGTGGAAAGAAACCATATGAATGCTATGTATGGTGTAATACACATAGTGGAGGGTCACCACAGTGGAGACACCATATAAATGTAGTACAACTGGTAATACACATAGTGCAGATACACTTTACAAGTGCAGTAAGTGTTACAAAGTAATTGACAAATAGAATTATCTGTGATATGTCATACATTTATTTTATAACCATGAATGATGGTGATGTATCAAATATCAAGTGGACTTACATTATGATTTCCCAAGTTAAATGATCACAATTTCCGTTCATGGAAATTTGCCGTGAGAATGTTCCTTCATGAACTGGGGGGGGGGGGCATATTTGGGTTTGTTGATACAGCATCTCCAGAGGTTGCTCCAATGGCAGAAGAAGAGGAAGTCCACCCAGGAGCTACTAGACGGTACAATTTTAGAGTTTCAAGAGCATTGGCAACTATTGCCCTAGGAGTGAAGGCTGACTTTAAGACTTATCAGGACATGCTCCACAGCAAAAGAAGCATGGGATTCATTAGGTTCTGTGTTCGAACCTAAGTCGAGAGCATGTATTGGTCACTCGCGGATGAAGATTCTACATAGAAGATGCAAACTAGTGAAACCACAACAAAATATGTGTCACGTGTTCAGAATGCTGTAGCAAACTTATTGGGTGCAGGTAAAAAGATATCTGATGAAGAACACTCGTACCAAATGGTATGTAGGCTGCCATATGAATGAGATTCGGTTGTCGAACGAATGTACGAATTGGCCGATGATGAGTTTGTTCCTCTACACATTAAGGAGTGCTTATTAAGCGAATTTGAGCAGTGAAACCCGACAGGCCATATTCGATCAAGTAATCATAGCGACAGTCAAGCAATGTCCCTTGGTTAACAGCCACAGCACAGGAGAGGAAGAGACAACTGACGAGGTAGTTGAGGGAGAGGACATCCACACACTAGAAGCCAATCCAACTCCGATACAGGAAAGAAGAACAACAGCTGTTATTTTGGTGGGGGAGCTGGCCACTATGCACGCAACTGTCCAAGCCCAAAGTCACATTCAGGAAGAGACAACGTTACATTTCAACAAAGGTATCTATATGACAGTCAGGCTTTCTTCGTAGAAGCAAATGTGGTCTCTGCAACAGAAAGGCAGTGGACGCTCGACATGGCATCTACTCACCATTTTTGCCATACAAAAAAGTGGTTTTTAAGTTACAAAGAATTGAACGTACGTCCAGCAATGCTAGCAGAAGGCACCTCACACATACGTGGCATAGGCGATGCTCAGATGAGAGTATCCCAGGATTCTGAATTCCATTCCATTACACTAAACGATGTGATGTATGTGCCCAATATGAAATGTAACATAATCTTCGGGAATAAGATATTCCGAACTCATTGCAAGATTAGTGCAGATCACCAAGGACTCGTAGTTCTGAATCCTGAAGGACGAGTGGTGCTCAGGGTGCCCATCAACAATCAGTTTTTTGTTATTAAGGCACAAATAATCAATGTACCCTCGGTAGGTTCAAATGTTCTTGAAGCATATCCATGTCAGTCAAACAAGTTAACTGTTCCAGCAATGGAGAAAGAAGAAGGAAACAAGGAAGATACAAGAAATAACCAAGAAGGGAAGACAAAGACTACAAAGAGATTAACCATCCCGGGGGTAATGGACACGATGATATGGCATCATTGTTTAGGACATATGAATATCCAGGCAATAAAGAAGATGGCTAAAGACGAAAAGGTGAGAGGAATAAGATCTCTATCAGAGATCCACCTATGTGTGACGATGTCACAGAGGAAAAATTTACTCATACCAAACACGTCACATTAGTGGAATGAAGTGCAAAAGTACCGTTAGACTTGGTGCACACTGACGTCTGGGGCCCTTCACCAATCCCTTTAAGTGGGGGTTTAAGATATTTTGTATCTTTCATTGATGACTTTTCAAGGAAGTGCTGGATCTTCACCATCAAAACGGAAGACTAAGCTTTTGAAAAATTCAAGTTGTTCCTGGCTAAAGCAGAGTGGTAAACTGGACATAGCCTGTGACGACTAAGGTCAGATAATGTAATGTAGTACTGCACTGGTTATTTTGATCGGTTCATTATGCTTCGTATACGCTGCACGAAAACCAGAAACAAAGTTGCTAGCCCGTTCTTGTCTGGGGATTTGTATTGGCTATGCCCAGAAAATATGTGGTTCCCATGTTTGGATACCGGATGATGGGGCAGTGATCAGAGAGATTCTTAGTGTCAAGTTCGATGAGAAATGGATTGGAGCTGATGTCTTAAAAAATGCCTTGAAAACGGAGTGTGTAGAATTGATGCTGGAAGATATGATGGATATCCGCTCAGAACAGGCAACAAAGATGGCTGCAAGAGAAGACATCACCAGTTTCTATCTGGATGAACCAGCTACTGGGATAAGACCGCTACCAGGATGGGAATGTCAGGTCGTCATACAATAGGGAGGGAAAAAACTCTGGAAGAGCAGATAACTATTACAGATATCAAGGAGGAATACATCTAAGATCACATGGTGAAGTCAGACGATGCTGTATGGCGGAACAGCTACCATATCTTCATACCCATTTTTATTTCAGCATTAAGAACCTAGTGTCAGTAGTAGGAAATGACGTAAGCCTTTCATCAGAAGTAGAAGACTTGGAAGGAATGGCAGTTCAGGTGGAGGATACTGCAGGCAGTGATTCATCAGTATCGAGATCAAATTTTCAGTCACGAGCAGACAGTGGTAAAGAGTTATACAGAAGCCAGATCCAGAATTACATCCAGCAGCGTTTTGTGCAGAAATGCAGATACCAAAGAACTATGCCAAGTCTTCACAAGGAAAAGAGTGGAAAACAGCTATGAGTGAGGAACTGGAAACCTTAATGAGAAGAAAAGTTTATACTGCTGTACCAACACACCAGTAAGAAGAGCATTGGATCACGCTGGGTCTACACTTTAAAACAAGACTCGCAGGGAAAAACAGTCAGATATCGTGCCAGGTTGGTGGCACCCAGTGGTTTCAAATTTCTCCACCAAATGTGCCACTGTAGACCGGCATGGAGGTGGCTGAAGATATATAGCCTGCCACTTCACCAAAAACGTCTGATATATCGTTTTGTTTATACCATTTAATAATATTGATATGTTGGTGTAGGTTCATGCGTGGCATGTCGTTATGAAATACAAAAAGAACGAGTGGTATCAAACGAAGCGAATACAAAAGGAACAAACTGTTTGGAATGATACGTATCAGGTTGTATGCACCTAACTACTATCACGTCCAAGTGTACGTACCAACCAGTACTACCGTATATTACACATCACGCAATACTGCATGGCCAGGGAACATCAGCTCACAACTGTGCATGCAATGGCAGTACAGTAGCTGAAGGGCAACATGCAACATTAACCAAGGGTACTAAATCGGTAATTAAACTCTGCCAATTCCAGTAAGTGCAGTACTGCAAACTTGAAACTCCTGTCGGATAACGTTACTAGGCCTTTTGTGCAGCGAGTGGTGTGGCGATTAGATGTGAATACTGGATAGTTGTTAATTCAGTACGTGCATTTGGCGTTTCGATTTCTACAGGGTATCAGGGATAAGAAGCCGCAGACGCTACGTTTAACTGCCACCATGCAAGTAGCTTCTCCCCACGAAGCAGGGTTGCCATCTGCGTTTTTTTCCTTTTGCGATTTTATTTGGAATCCAATTACTGTAAAAGCCTTCATTTTAGCTATTTTGCTTGATGGCCAAATAAATGTTTTTATTTCTTTTTACTTGAAGTCTAATTTGGGGCTTTTATTGTTTGTTTTGGTCCCCCCCCCCCCACCAACCAGGGCTGCCACATGCTTTTGTTACCTTTTGCATTCTTATTTGAAATGCAAATAAAAGCTTTCTTTCCTGAGGTCAGGAATAACTTTCATGATTTCTTTGCTGAGGTCAAGGATAAGGGTTATAGTGACCGGGAATGGTTGTTGGTCTTAAAAAATTGCGACGTGTTGCGTTTTTTTTTGAAACACCCTGTCGGTGACCTAGCAATATTTGCACGAGACGAAAAAAGACACTACAAGAAATTGTCAAACTCCTCACCAAAAAATATGAAGTCACAAATCTCGGTGAGATGAAGTTCCTTGGCATAGAGTTTGAAAAGAAAAATGATCGGTGGACAGTACAAGAAATGTACAAGTTCTAATGGAAGTAGGGATGGTTCTTACCTCGAGAAGAAATCAGGAGGTAGGGACGGTCACCGCAACCAAATACAGAACCTTAGTAGGAGCACTTATGTTCCTTGCCTTACGCACAAGACCTGATCTCCTACACTCAGTGATTACCCTTTCACAGTTTAATTCTGGTCCAAGCCTTGATCATTGGAGGCTGTTAAAACGGGTCTTATCCTATGCCCGTATAACCTGGATGCTTTGCGTACAGTGTGAACCCACCATGGAATCACCAACACTACGTTTCTTCATCTTGGCATCTTGTATTGACAACAGAAAGTCGTGGTCGGAATATGATGCATACCTGTCAGGCATCCCAGTTACATGGAGAGGACAAGAACAGAAATGCATAGCATTGTCTACAATGGAAGCCTAATTTATTGGAATGTCATCCGCAGTTACAGAGGTGCAATGGCTAAAAGCCATATGTCGAGAACTACCTTGGATGGGGATGGATCATTCCATTATACTATATTATGACAATGATCTTTGCTAAAGATCAGATGGAACAGATTCAAACAAAGCACATTGATCTACGCTGCAAGTTTGTACATGAAGCCATCTGTAACAAGATATGTACGCTGCAGCATGTCCCTAGCAAGGAAACTGTAGCAGACATATTTATAAAATTCTTGCCACGTCTGCCGTTTCAGAGGTTGAGACCAGCTGTATTGTGTTAGTATAGTTACGAACATTGTTTGGACATTCCATTATAATGGAAGGTAAAGTATATGTTTTGATTAGATACATTGATTGTATGGTGGAATGCACGGAAAGGGGTGGAGTGTTATTACATTGGTCTACCTAGTTGTTCTGTACGATTCTCATTATGAGAAGGAACCTGAGTGTTCAGGCATCTTAATAGACATTGATTGCATAGACCAGTGGTTCCCAACCTTTCTGCAGAATTCCTCCCCAATGGGACTAGCATGTGATGATGTTCCCCCCCCCCCTACCCCGGTCCCCCCCCCCAAAAAAAAATAATAACGTGTATTTCCTTTCACATAGGATAAGGCAGTGTTGCCAGATGACTAGAAAAATGCCCGTCTAATTTTGGCTAAAATATCTGCACATATATAAAAATGATAATTTCGCCACCCTTGTACAATTGACTTCTTTTACGATGCATAGCTATATAAAATGTTCACCAATGCTTTGCGCCTTCCCTGCACTATCTTCGCTTCTCCCAAGGGAGGCCCGCCTCCCTGGTTAGGAAATGGGAGTATAGACATTCAGTGGGACTTGGTCCTGCAGGAAAGGGAAGTAAGGGCTTTTCACTTCCTTCTTCTGGTTCTTGGTGGAGAGCAGGTGGTAGTCATGTTTTTGCTCAGATGGATTTTATGCAATGCAATGCAATTATTTATTATTAATATGCTTTACATCATTTTATGAAGAGTTCCAAGTAAAAACCTAACTGTGTATTTGGTTTTGTTGTGCATGATATATGCAATAAACTTTACCATGACCAGAAATATACTATATATTACTATATATATATATACTATACTATATGCATGCCAGTCAAAAGTAGGCTTAGTATTTTTCCCGGTATGCTAATACTCTACCTGCATAATGGCTTGACTGTAAACTTCTGTTAAAAGGCATAAGAAATAACAGAAAGGCTAATCGAATTGTCTAGTAGCTGGTTCCCTTAGAAGGTACTCTCAGGATAGCTGGCACACGGATGTAACCCAGTCTCATACGATGAAGCGAATGATTACATGCATTGGAACCGAAACAATCTCAACGTATACTCAAACTTACAATGGATGAGATGTCAGGCATGCTCGACTGAAGTCCAGACATAAGATGCAAGTTCCCAGTGGGCCACTTTTGGCAAGCTGAACTGGTGCTGTGGTATGAACCAAGCACTGGGTTACAGTCCTTGATGTGGACATTCATCAGGGCCCATGATGGGTGTTGATTGCCATAGACAGCAAGATGGTGACCATGGAAGTCGGAATCCACTAAGGAGAGTGCAACAACCCACCTGCCAAAGCAACTAGACCTGCAAATGGATGGTGATCCAGCATTGAGCTCACACCCAGCTGCCGGAGCAAATTGCAACTCCTCATGGGCAGCACACAGAAACCACGGCGAGTATGAAGATTGCAGCTGCGAGCATATAACATGTCGGGCATAGGCCTGCCTGGAGCTGCCTGTGTCACAGACCTTGGTGGTAATAGCAAATACTCGAGTGAGAACCTTGAAGACTGAACTGGAGAAGTGTTCCAGGAGAACAGCCGTTGAACATTTGTAGGTTTGCCATAAGGAATAGGGGAATCCCATTCCAAATTTGTTAGCGTGTGCTAAAATGAAAAGCCACCCCAAAAGACCGAAACTTAATATTCCTAAACCCGTGTGTGGAGATTGATCTCTTGTGGATGCAATGCGGCAATGCAAATGAACTCAGAGACTTCGGTGTAAGTCCTAGGAAGATTTTTCTTTTCTTTGTAAGGAAAGGACAACCTTGGAATGAGATAGCCTGGAAAGAGGGACTTTATTTCCATAAAGCACAGCAACTTTTACGGTGTCTGGAGAACTCCTGCCGACTCTTTAAAATCCAAGAGAGAGAACTCGATCTTTGCACCGGACCATACCTACATCCGCACCAGGTCCCCAGGGTGAATAGCGTCTAGTCGATAGAACAATACAGGTAAGAGGAGTCAGGAAATGATATCAGCAACTTCGGCAAAAGGACTGGGTCTGAGAAATGGACTGGTCGGGCCTGGGTCCAAAGTGGGTGTGGCACTAGCCAGGGACTGAACATGTCTAGCAGATGTGTACGTATTGTTCGGCTTCAGCATGCTTCACCGGTCATCGTTGGTCGTGTATATGTGTGGATGGACCAGCATCGAGACCATTGCGTAAGTTGCCTCACCTACGTGGTGGGGTTTTTGTGACAGTCAACTGAGAACTGACATAGACCGGGGCAATTCGACAGTCTCATTAAAACAAAGCAATGCGATGGCTGTAGGTCGGTATTGATGCAATGTGATTTTTGCTCTGAATGTCAAAGTAAGGAAATTCGACCATGTGCAGGTAACTGTCTTAACTGGCCATGACCCTGTGTCCACTGTGTGGCTAGAGGCATAGGTTCCAGCATCCTCCTCATGTTTCCTATTGGGCAGTGTTCACGCCCAGGCATGGTGACCAGTTGTGCTTGGAAACAGACCAGTTGTGTTTGTCCTATCAGCTGTCTGAAGAGGGCAGACTACTGGCATATCTTCCCCACTCTTGAAATAGAACGCACGTCTTTGGTTCTGACCTACCTACCCTGAAGTTCCTACCCAGTACTACCTTGCCAAACTGCCAAGGTCTGGCAAAGCCATCACGGCACTTGGATGTGCTGGGTAGGCGAGTCTTAACCCTTACTAGTGCGTGCTTGAAACCCATGACATTTAGCTTATGAGGCATTTGATGGGAGGGAAGATGACTGGTGTAATCTAGATATCTCCTGCCAACAACCATTTTGCCCTGTCATGAATTATTCACCATTGTTGCCCATCATCCTTACACCGTTGTTTTCCATTTGCCTCTTTGTTAAGTTTGTGTCTACCAGAGGCATATATCTGGAAAATTCTTTGTTTGACTCCCCACGAGCATAGGCCTTAAGTAGCCAAATGCATCATCATTTAATAAATTATGAACTTTAATGGATTGATGAAATATCCGCTGTCCCTGTTTACTCCGGAGCTATGGCCTTTGGCTGGGTGCTCCGCAACCACCTTTTCTGTCCCTATTTACTATCCCTGATGTCGGTTGGTCTTCGTCCTGCGGGTGGACACCGGGCCTGGTTGGCAGCTGTTCACAATCATCAATCTTGCCTGGTGACTGAACACCAACCCACATTTTATCCAAACGTAGCGACCAGTACACAAAAGCCCATCTCCAGACTGGAGGCAAAGGATAGCCCTTCCCTTACCAGGCGTTCGGCCCTTACTTCAGAGCTTGAGTCGGGCAGGTGGAGTTGGTGTTTGCGTTGGTTGTTGTATTTTTGTGGCATAGTGTGGCGTGTTGCCATTCGTCTTACTAGACAAATTTTGTATTTTGAGATTTTTTTATGCTATATTATGAAGTGTAGTGTCCCTCTTTAAACTAGTAACTTAAAAGTAATTTACTAGAGGCCGGGGAATAGTTGTAGAGATTGTTTCAACATCACCAATCTAAATGTAAAGTGTGAGAATATCCTACTTTGAAGTTTTAAGGGTCCTAAAAACTCTTTTTACTCTTGTTTCCCACCCACTGTTTTCATGGGAAACTGGTTTTTTTTTTGGACCTGGAATCCTTTTTGTTTTACTCTGTTGAACTATGATGCTTTCCAGTGGATGTTTACTTTGTTCCAGTATACTGGTCTGTTGCATATCAAAGAATTGGGGTGTACAAGATTGCCTGGTGTGCTGGTCTCGCTTGCCTTTGAACCCGCATTTGCAGATATATTTGTGAAGTATCCTTGATAATTTTATGAAAGTCTTGTTTTGGCTAGAGCCAAAACAATAGACACCCCTTGTTTGACTCTGTGATGAGTGATGGTTTCATGGATGTATGAAACGTTTCTTTTATCTTCATTATCAAATGCCAAATTGGCGAAAGGGGTAAAATACTTGCCATACGTATCAATTTCAACAAAAACTGGAACAACAAAAACTTAGTGCGTAAGTGATGGAAAGAGTTAACTAGCTCTTGGAAAACCTCTGCTGCAGGTTTGGGTGCTGACAACATTTTGAGGAATGCGAAGGTTGCAGCGTTGGAAGAAAGTCTGTTTTTTTATGGCAGTGAAAGATAGGATGAGATTGAGATGGAATCGCTGAAGAAGCTGTAATTCGAAACTCGTTTAGGAAAAGTAGTCATGGTCATTCACCTGCACGACACGGTAGGTTGGAAAGTCTAACTGGACTAGGCTTGGAATCTAAGGCTTGACAAGAAAGTACGAGTGGCCAGTTGAGATCTAGTATTGAACCCTCCTTTCAGTCTGGATCTGGTAGTGAAAATCCCAAGAAGTGGCTAAGAGATGAAGGTGAAAATCAAGATTGATCCTGAACCTCAAGATGTGGATAGAGATGACTGGGAACAACCACTGATTTCTGCACAAGCTGCTCTGCAGAGGGTCAGAGAATACTGTACACGTCAAGATACAGGGAAATTGGCCTTTAACAGGTCGGAGCAGAAGGTTGCCCTTGATGGACTAGCTGAGATTACTGACTTATTTACAATTCTCACTATCAAGTTTTAAGCAAGATTTGATTGTCTTGAGATGCGTCTACAGTTGGAGAAATGTAAAACTGGTCCCCCTTTCGCTGATGTTGCAAGATTACCTGGGGCTTCCTTTCTGCTCAAACTCTTTCTGCTGCAAGGCTACCTCCCTTACCTGGAATTTGACCTAAGACGGATTACACCACCATTATTAGCCTTAATGAAGAAAATGCAGATCCAATAATCATGGAAACCGTTTTTAAGGAGATTGTCAAAGTTATGCATGTTGATGGTGGATTTGAAATGAAGGATACATTACGAACGAAACTTGGAGATGGACGACTGCTCATTCGTAGTTCCTCGGCAAAACACAAGCAAAAACTGGAACAGAAGCTTGTTTCGGTGCCTAACGTATAAAGACATATAGGGCAAAGAACCTTAAACCTAAGATTGTCATCATAGAAGTTGAGACAGAAATGACAATTGAAATGCTCAGGCGGTCTATCTTTGAACAAAACCTGCTTGCTGTAATAAAAGATCTCGACTTTTCTGCAGTGTTTAGTCCGATCGTGACGAAGAATATCCGGCAAGATGGAAGGGGGTACTCCACAACTCTTTCAAGTGATCATGAAAAATGGATCTTAGACAATGGGCTACTTGAATTTAACAGAAAGAACATTCCCAAGTTACGAGATGTTTTTAGTGTTGTGGATATGTGCATGTTGCTAAATACTGCCAGTCTTCATCAATTTGTGCAAAATGTTCCGGGCAACATTCTACTCGTGAATGCACAACGAGCTTTTTCCAGTGTGCTGACTGTGTCAAGGCAAAACTTGATCCTGATAATCTTTCTACAATAGACCCTGCCTGCCCAAGATTTGTCAGAGAAGTGGAAATGGTGCTTAGAAGAATCATTTATGTCTAATATTTGTAAAAAAAAAAATAATTCTGATCGCTCGTCAACATTTTAATCAAACTCTTCCTGGAGCCATTGACCATGCCAGCTTGACCTCCATTCACGCGATCGCCGTTTGCATCGATGTTCCAGGTAAGCTTGCAATTTTCTCGGGATGAGAATTGTGGTGAAGTTTGCTTTATATCAAGTAAACGAATCCGCTATGTTGTAGGAGATCATTGAGGATATCATTAATGGACTATTGTGGAGATGGGTTTCGCATGCTGCACGATATGCTAGCGTCACCATCACTAAAGTTGTAACGACTGATCACAAGCATTATTTATGGACGCACACGCACATGTACATAGCTGGAAAAAACCATTTCAATGTGTTCAGTATGCTTTAACAGCGCGTGCACTTGTAGACAGGGGAAAGTAAACAATTGAACGTTTGACAAGAAGCGTGGTCTATCGCTGCATGAAATTATACACAGTGGTTAGAAGCGATTTAAATGTCTAGAATGTGAACAGACTTTTGCTCAACGATGCACACATTTGTACACAGCTGGAAGAAACGGTTTGAGTGTGTGTGTTGCGCATAAGTGTCATTTAATGGTGTATGCAATTCTAACCAGCCAGAAAGAAACCGTTAGAGTAGCAAGTGCGAAAAAGCTTTTTTGCAGAAGTGTTATTGAAAGTTAATTAATAGTAGCATTAACTGCAACATTGTTTAATTTAGACTTTCTCATTGCTGGTTGCACCCCTCTGTGGACAAACCGGTATTTGGAAAAATCCAACTATTGTAGTGATGGTGCCTAAAACGTCACTCGCTCACATCAATTTTTTTATACTATTTCAAGACCCACTTAATTAATCTTCAGTGGCCTAAGCAAAAATATCAAAACGCCATTCGTGAGACAAAGCGTAACTCGTGGCGCAGCTATTGTGAGAAAAATTCCAATGCATATCTCTATGACTTACCACATAAGTTGTTGGCAGGGAAATTGAGATGTTCAAAAGGACCTTCTGCTGTGCAGCAAAATGATGGAACCTGGAAGGATGGCGAAGTCGAAACTTCTGCAGAACTTTCAGACAAGTTTTTTCCAGACGATCCTGCTTGGAGAGACAAGTGGTCTCATAGTGATGCACGTCGAATAATGGGTTCTGTATATCAGGCTCCAGATTACTTTCAGTTTAGTTGGGACGAACTCGAACGTGCAGTTCGGACCACCAAAACAGATACTGCTCCTGGTTTGAATGGCTTTCCCTCCGTTGCATTAACATACATGTTTGAATCCTGTGGGAATTAGTGGCTTAAACTACTTAACGCTTGCCTGTTGTACTCTGTTTTTCCTTCATTTTGGAAATGGGGCTTAGTTGTTTTGATTCTGAAACCTGGAGGCAAGCTGTGTTCGATAACTTTACTTACAACACTCGGCAAGATTTTTGATAAATTATTGGCTGGGGGATTGATGTATTTTAAGGAACATGATCATTTACTTTCCGGGATGTAATTTGGGTATCGCCATTGGGACTACAACGAAAATCAGTACGCCACTCATGAGTTTTCAATATCCTCAAAATGCTACCTTTAAATTATAGCTTATTTCATTTAAATAATGCTCATTTTCCCAATAATAAAGAAAAAGGCAGAGAGAAGTTATCAGCAAGCTATTTCACATCTGCTTAATACTCTTAAAAAATCTAAGCATGATAATCGGCAGTGTATTATTTTGACAACTGATATTTCGAATGCATTTAAGTACACTTGGTTGCCTGACATTCTCTCCATTCTAATAAGATGGTGCTGTCCGAAGAATATCCATAAGGGACCGGTCATTATTTATCGCTGGGGGGGGGGGGCAGAGAAAATTAGAGGGCATGAAGTTTTTGACCCTCCCAAGGGGGTCTCATAAACTTTTAAGGTTCCATTGAGATGGGGGGTTGAAAAACACACCAAACAATGGAAGAAAAAGTCATTTTTGGGCCCCAAAAATGACTCGTTCAGCAGTTAAAATTTCTAAAAACATTTCAGTGGCCCCCCCAGGCCCCCAGGGCGAAGGGCACATTGATGCAGGAGGTGGTATTCGTCTTCTCTTTCCATGGAAGATATTGTCGTACAGTATGACTTGCCAGTGTCTTTGAGGGCTTCCAGTTGGTGACTATATTCCTGTACCTGTGGTAATGCTGTTTCTTCCAGTGGTAGGCTACATCACTACTGTTTTGCTGCTGCTGCTGCTGTTGATTCTTCATCCTCCTCCTCCGCTGACAATGAGACAGCGCTTCCTTGAGTTTGCCATAATGATCCCTGGATGTACCTGGACGGCATTCCCTGATGGGTGGCACCGAGTGCTCTTTGGGCTTGTGTCGTGAGTGGTGTCCGTGGCAGTGGTGGCAGTGTTTCCATCTTGTGTTGGAGGCTGATGCTGGAAATGTTGTCTTCTTGTGCTAAAGATACTGGAGGTAGAGCCTTTCTCTGCTGATGTGGGACGACGTTTTAGGATTGACCAATCGGGCACTTTTGTGGCATGGACTTTGGAAGCTTATTTCAGTACCTGACCAGCTGGCGTTGGCATTAACATAGCGGGTCCGCCTGCTGATGTTGGTGGTAGTGTTGAACGGTCTGGCGTGGGACATGGGTCTTCCTCACTGCTGGACGTAAGCTCATTGTCATCATCATCTTCATCCAATTTGTTTTTTCCAACTCGTCATTATCATAGTCCTCCTCCTCTTCCTCCTCATCATGTACTGCCTCGTTGCTGCCTTTGTGGTAGTCCTCGTTCTCCTCGCAGTAATATGTGTCCTGTGATTCGTCTTCCCCATGGCGATGTCTGCTGCTAGCATTCGTGACTGTGGTATGCCATAATGTCCCGCAAATGGCGTAAACTGGCAGTAAGTGATCTGGGGTGATGGCCGAACCAACGCCCCGCCTAAGGAGTTGACCACGGCGGCATCACCTACCAAGGTTGGCAGCTCTCTTGAGCCGTTGTAGGCCAAACGTCTGCTGAAGCTGCTGAGTTGACCACAGTGGTATCCACGGCTGTTGGCTATCCTTTTCATAGGTGCAATATATGCTGGAGCTGCTGAGTTGACCACAGCAGCATCGTCTACCACAGCAGCATCGTCTACCACAATTGATGGTAATCAATGAATCCTTTTATCATCGAAATGATTTCCTTAAGCAGTAACATTATTGTTTTTTTATTATCATTATTTTTTCCCGTATTTTCCACTAGCAATTTTTGTGAAAGTTTAAAAGCAGAATTTAGTATACTTGTGGTGATTAGAGGCAGATTTACACTTTTGCTGCCTAGGGGTTACCACCAAATTTTTACCTTCCAACATTTCCACATATTTTCTTGTGAGGACTTTTTTTTCCGTATTTTGGTGCTTCTCGACTTCTATGTTGCAAGGGTTGAAATTTTGGAGGTGGAGGGGCGTCGGGGTATAAGTTGAAGCATAAGGAGAAAACGTCTTGTAGACATAGTAAAGAGGACATTTTGTTTTCAATGCAACCAATGACAAACACAACTTTCACAATGACAATGCCCCAACCCCCTCTTACTTTAAGAATTCAGCCACCATAAAATGTGAAATTTTGGACGTCTCTTGGTTTTTACCCTCCTCCTCCCCACCGCTAGAAAACGAAGCCTCTGGGCCAAACTCTATGAAGTTGCCACCCGAGTTTTGCCAGTTCGGCTCTTGTTTACTGTGGCAAAGCTAAGGAAATCATCCATCATTGCTGCTGATGCTGTCTGCTGGTCTGCCCACTGCTGGCCAAAGAAATGATTCGTATTTGCCAGGCAAGGCACGATGTCGGCAGGGCATCGATGCTGCCTACGTGATTTGAATAAACACTCAGGATGGGGGTTCTTCAACAACAACAACGAAATAAACGCCCATTGTCACGAAAATATAATATTATGTAGTAGCCGTGGAACCCGTCCCTAGGTGCAGGCCAGTTATACGATAGCATGACACAAAACGTGTCAAGTGGGATCTCCGGAACAGCAGGGGTCATGAAGGGCCACAGGATGGAGACAATAGACTCAGTAGGCAATCATCCATCGTGCGGCATTCTTTAAAGCTGTGTGGCACTGTGGTGGGTGTGGCATTCAGGGCAGAAAAAGACATGACGAAAGTAATGGCTAGAGGTTAATGGGATGGATAATGGCATTTCCGAGGGAAAGTTCGATAGATGGATAGATAGTGTTGCCGCACCGATACAAAAAGAAACTATTCAGCTGTTCCACTCCTCTTGACAGATCAAATGGAACATCTCCCATATTTCTGAAGCAGTCAAACTGATTTTTAACACTACTTTTCTGCAATACACCGGGAATTTTTTCTTCAGCACAGTGGGTCCCAATGAGTAGTCCTGTCTAAATTTTTGTGTGTGACATTGCTATGAACGAAATTGAAAATCTTCTTATACGCCAGTTCATTCAAATCATTTATTGTAAAACATTAGTCAACGAGTCACTAGCACTTTGTCAAACTAGTATTCAAAACAATATTTTGAAATTTTTCAATAACTATAACCCCTCTCTTCAGTTTACAGTGCAGGTGCCTGATAATAACCAGATCGCGTTTCTTGAAGTTAAAATTTTCACAAATACTCACAATAGAGTAAAAACTGTCCATTTTCGTAAACCCACGTGAACAACCATAACTATTAATTTTAATTCATCTACTAACCTCATCTACCTAGTTGCAGGCCTAAAAAAAGGGTTTCTGATTATCTCGTACATCAATACAACTGAACCCCTTCGTTTGAAGCTTTATACTAATAATATTCTTCTTGTCAGCAATATTGTAGGGCTCTTCACTGCCAACTTCAGACCCCACCCTCCCTGCTTCAATACTTCAAAATTCCAACCAACTTTACAAAAGATACCACTTATAGCATACCCTGAAATCATCCAGGGTTCACAGCAACCTACCTAGGCAACAGCAAACAAGAAATTTGTCTACGTCATTGTCCCCACAAATCTAACTTTGAAATAATGAAACCAGAAAATTCACTGATTCAGCAATTGCTGTAAACCGGACACCGGCCGTATATTCCTCAAAACAGAATTCTGCATCAAATTACCATCACAAAAACTCTAGAAAACTTGGGAAATCTCTGCCTCACTTAACCAAACCCCTGTTTTTAATCAACTGGTTTAATCTTGGATTAATAACTACACTTTCGTTACGGGATAACTCACTTGCTAGACTTACCATTCAAGCAACGCGTGCAAAACTACGGACAGAGCATGGACAGAGATTCTAGTTTCTCAATTTTGCCACGAGAGCGCATCCTGCGGAAAAGATGGTTGAGCCACGTGACCAGCACCTGCCTCAGAGCGTAGTTAAATATAGCGCTATTGAACCGGCGGCCCTGTCAGCGTTTCACTTTCATTATCAGCGCGGGAAGTTCAGCGTACGAACATAATCATTCTGGCGTTCACCCACTTCAAAACTATATTTGGATATAATTTCTTGCTGGGAAATTTTTGAAATGTAATACCATGCATGTGTGGTTTGCCGCACTGTCGGGAATCAATCTATCAGCCGCCGTGACAGCACGACACCACCATCTTGGATTTGCTCGGAAGTAGAGGTGATGAAGCTTTAGTTCGTAGTCGCTTCCTACAGACGGCGCAGCACGTTTTGATCGTGCAAGCTGTAGATGGAAAGTTGCGCAGATTTCGGAGAGAGTGAATAGGGCTTAGTTTAATTGCCAAGCACTTACAATATTAGATTAAGTTATGCAACGATGCTTACATCCACACCTTTCCACCAATAAAAATGGAAGGACCCCTTATTTAAGACCAAACCCTAATTCTTTTTTCTCATTCGATCTTCTCTCTTGGATGAGTTACTTGATGACTGTTGAGGCATTCCTTTGAATTGTGCTGAAATATTTATTTAATTCTTATATTTTTAGCCGTTTATGTGTTTTATTGTGGCACCTTACATCCTTAAAAATCTAAGGATTAGTTTCCTGACCCATGGCTTTGTTTTACAGCATAGTTTAAACTTTTATTAGCTTTGTTTTAGTTTCTCTCACTTGAAAACGACTCCGACCCTGGAGACGAAATGTCGTGAAATTATTTTATTTTTTCAATTGAACTTAATGGCCATTTTCTTCTATTTATTTAATCAAGTAATGGCAAAACATAGAACTTAACAGCCCCTACAAAACACTGATGCCCCCTTAAATAAAGGCTCGTTTGATTATGTGTTGTATCGGTTATGGCTTGATTTCCAAGTGCTGAGAACTAACAATGTTGAGGGCCGCAGATCCCAGCGATTGTTAGTGCTTTGCACGAGGGAAGCAGGCGATTACTTATTTAGCTACGATGACCGCATCTCTGCACGACAATAAAGAAGCACGCGAAGTCAATAATGATGTAGTGCACGTGGAAGTCCAACAATGCATGGCGGAAAGGGAAAAATTAGTTTTCTCTTGCATATCGTGTTCTATATTTAGATTCGGAATTGGTATTCGAGGATTTGTTTGATTTGTCGATTAACACTGGTGTAAACTGTGAGAAATAATTAAAATTGGAGAATCAACAATTGGTGTGAACTGAGCGAAATCATTATAATAGGTATAAATTGAGCTGCTACACAACACTTTACCAGTGGAGCTCCACCTCACCCTCACTGTGTATTGGTGCATAGCTCTGTAGTCACCCATTGTCCTCCTCTGTGTACAAACTCCTCACTCACCTTCTCTCCCATGAAGGGAAAGTTTCAGCACTGTGATCGCCACAAGAAACGGGAGGAAGCAGGAGAATACTCAGCACACTAGACTCTTAACCATTCGCCTACAGACTGATCTTGGCTACTGAGCAAAGCTTGGCAATCGCATGCAGCTTAACAAACGGTTGCTTGCCACTCGCAAGCAACAGCAAATCCCTGACTGTGGTCAAGTCGTGCACCCAGGGGACTAACAACACACACGCTTTATCATATTTTCTACAGTGGAAAAGGACATGATCTGGTGTTTCATCCACATCGCACACTTGGCAGGTCGAGGAAGTAACCCAACCGAATCTAAATTGGTGCGCTCGCAACAACGTGTGCCCGACACGAAGTTTGGGCAACACTCTTGCATCACAAAAGGCCATGTTGTTCAACCTGGACTTCTCTGCACACGTTGGGTGCATCATGTGGAAGGCTCTAGCCACATCCGTAGCATCCCACTCCTTCTGCCACTCCGCCAGCCCCCAATGCTTTACAATGGTAAGCCGTATCCGAGCGGAGAGCACCAGAGTGACAAGTGGACATGCCCCAGCCGCCGCCTTATGGGCCAGGCCATCAGCCAGGACATTGCCTGGATCGCCGCAGTGTCCCTTCGTCCACCTAAGCGCGACACTGCTATTCCGCGATGCCATCCAGAGCATGTACCATGTCGCAGTATCATGTACACCAAAGGACCCTGCACTTCAAGATTCTCACATGTTAACTTTAAGAGCCTGCAACCTGCCAACGAATCCGTGTAGAGCACAAAAACGATGGCAACTCCAAAGCAAGTGCAATATCTAGAGCCACAGAGATAGCTAACAACTCACAGAGCACACTCGACGTCACCGCAGTCACACAGCGCTGGACATTTAGCTGAACAACTCTAGCCACTTCGGGACACCAAGTCCAAGGACTGAGGGACCGTGATTTGGCAACCAGCATGGCTCCACTCGAAACTTGCTGAAGCAACGTCATCCCTGAACCCGCTTTACCAAGTATACTTCTAGCCTTCTCACTCAGCTTCCCATAATCACCTAAAATCCTACCAACTGGATCAGTCTTGTCACGGCTCAACTTGCGGAGACGGAGCGCCACCAAAAGCTCCTTTGCTCTACATTCCAGGGGCAGCTCACCACACTCTACCCACAGAGCCTGAACCGGAGTAGAGGCGATGCAGCCCGTTACTGCCCACAGACACTCATAATTGGCCGCAACCTGAAACAATTTCAGATGCTTTTTCGACAGAGCTACGAACGGTAGGTGATAATTCATCATCGATCGTATGAAGGTATGATACGTCGCTAAAAGCGCCCCCCCCCCCCCATGACGCACCTGCCACAACACAGAGCACGCAGTACCGCTGTCCGAGCCAGAAACGTTTCACGCACCCTCGCAACATTCCGAGACCAGTCAAGAGTTGCCTCCAGTACGACACCGAGATATTTGACATGCGACTTCGGGCCAACAACTTGATCTCCCACTTGCAATTGTACACAATCCAAAACAACTTTGGTATACTTTAAACACCACAACTTCGGTCTTGGCAGGAGCTAGGAGCAGACCGCATTCACCAAGCAGCCCGCATTCACCAAGCAGCCGCTGAATACTGTTAAGAGACTCCTGTGCTCGTTCTTTCAGTAGCCTTAATCTATCCCCAACAAACCATACCACCACATCATCCGCATAGCAGACAATGTTAGCGGAAAGACCAATTTCGATTAGAACCTTGTTGATAGCTACCGCAAAGAGCGTCGGACTCAAGCAACTTCCCTGCGGAAGACCCCTGCTGGTAGTTGCTTTAGCCGACCAATTGCCATTTACCCTTGTAACAAACGTTCATGCCCCCAAAAGTGCAACAACCATCTCGACAAGCCTTTCACTGACTTCCATTCGGACCAGAGCAGTCTTAACCCACGCAATGGCCACAGTATCATAGGCTGCCTTGATGTCTAAAAAGAATGCCAAGACAACCTTCCTCTGTGCCCATGCTTCACGAATGCTGGAGAGCAAGATCAAGACAGCATCCTGTGCACTTCTGCTTGGGCAGAACCCAAAGTGCACACCCGCAAGGCATTCGTAATATTCTATGTGCCAGCTCAGTCGCCTAATCACCATTCTCTTGTACACGTTCCTTATATGAGTCAACAATGCAATCGGCCAGTAATTCACTAGCTCCGACCTGTTGCTGCCTGGTTTATGCACAGGAACCAGAATGGTGTACAACCAGGCCGGCGGAATGGACGCACCTTCAAGGATTTGTCGAAACAGATCTAAGAGGGATCGCTGATCAGGCTCAGATCTTTTACTCATAGCAATATAACTTACTCCGTCAATGCCTATAGCACTTGATGCACGACAACATGCTAGGGATGCCTACTCTGAAAATTCCCACGGGACATCACCCACTTGGGACGGAACACCAGTACCCGCATTAGACACTGGTGGCGTAATTCCCACCGCCAAGTCATAAACACTAGCAAACCTCGCATTAAAGGCATCCGCCATCTGTATGGAAGTGACCATGCTGTACAACCAAGTCAGCACTGACTTATTTCCTGTCTTGCCTAGCGCTTTCCACGCCTGCTGCAGCGAGTTTGACGCGGCTACTTTTTCACACACACGCTCGCTGTACGATGCCTTTTCCCTCTTCAATATGAAACGTGACTCCTCAACAACACCACGATACACCCACCGCAGCTCATCACATGGGGCTGTGTTCCACCGTCTATATGCTTGGCGCCTGTCTTTGACTGCAGCTGTGCAGCAGCTCGTCCACCACGGTGGGCGTGCACTACGTAACAGACCAGACTTTTTCGCCACTCCCTTGATGACACCAATCCACTCACCAAAAATGCCATTGCAGACCACCGGACGCTTCTGCACAGCATTTCCGGCACCAGCCATTGACCCGGGCCCGGGCACTGACCTGGGCCCAGACACTGACCCGGGCCCAGACCTGTCATTCCTGCACGGATACAGCACAACGGGAAAGTGGTCGCCCCCACGTAAATCGTCTGAAACTTCAAATGAGAATTTATTTGCAATACTGCACGAGCACACACAAAAGTCCAGGACAGATTCCTAGACTCTATCCTGGCGCCACCTAACAAATGTCAGTGTGCCATCTTGCATAATTACTAAGTTCCGACTCGCAATAACTCTTGCCAACCTGCGTCCACGCGCATCTATTTGCAGCGAACCCCAGTCATAGTGATGGCTGTTGAAGTCCCGCTAATGATGACCGGTGACACGAATTGCTCTAACTACCTATTCCACTCAGCAACGGTCGGATTGCTAATAACATGAACGAAAACAACCGCAACCCATTTACTAAGCATATAAACACGAATTACCACCGCATCTATACCTCTAACATGATAACTAATTTGACTGGGCTGGTATGGGACAGCCCACCTAATAAAGGTGCCGACTTTGGTTCCTGAGAACACAAAGTCTGCTCCCCAGGCTGTTGCATCAAAATCCCACACGTTGTTTGCCTCCTGGATGCCTAAAACATTTACATACTGTAAAAGTTGCTCCACATCACCAAACTTTTGCATTACCCCACGCGCATTCCACGATGCAATTTTGAAGCTTGCGTGCAACGCAAATATTACACAAGGGCCTTCACTACACCTAACCTAACTTATTCTCCTAACCTATGTCTCCTCCCTCTTCTGCTTTCTCTGTCTGCAACTTAAAATGCTCTGACTGCCTTGAATTTGTGACACGAGCAGATCATCCACCAGCTGGCTCGTATCACTACTTACGGTACTCTCACCAGCATGATTCTCACCAGCATGATTCTGTGGCTCTTGCATTTTGCTTGGCACATTTTCTTCAGAATCTGCATCCGTGGCATACGCATCTTCACTCCTACTTTCTTCTTCACCTTCAACCACTGGGACACTTCTTTGCAAGTCCCCATCTTGTGAGGACGACAATGTCGGAGAGTTGGTACTTTTCCTCCTCTTTCTCTTCCTCTTAGTTGGAGGGGTGAGCCATGGCCCATCACTGTCGTAGCTACGTTCACTTTGCACTACCACATCTCCACCCTGCCACTCCCGTGCACCAACATCATGGTTTTCACGACCAACCATCATTTCTTGTCGCTGAAAACTGTCTGCTTCCAGCCGGCGGTTAGACAAGGGGCACTCGTGATCATTGGCCCGAAGCTCATGTTTACACTGCTGCGCTGCTGCTCAGTTATAATCGTGCTACTGCACTGCTGGTGCTGCTGCTGGCGTTGCAGTTCCGGTTTTGGTTGCAGTTGCGTTTGAGATTGCCATCCACTATTTTGTCCTGCACACGATCGCTGCCGCACATTTGCTGTGCGACCTTCGCTCTTGCGATTGCTTGCAGGTATGGACACAGGCACCGAGGGTCACATCATATTTCGCACGTTTCACACGCGCTGCGGAGATGACCTCGCATCCCGCAACCCAAGCATTGAGGCGTGCGAGCTTTGATTAGCACCAGTGTCTTGATGCCCTTAATGACGACCACGTCCAGATATCTTCAATCGTAATGCCTTCACGTAAATGCAGCTTCACCTGACGAACAGTTGTCTCACACATCACTCGTCCACGAATACTTAGTCTTTCAAAGGAGTGCTTCTCTAAGATGGCAACACGTGCCAGTACAGTCACAACCTCCTGTGCCGTTATCCCCCTTGGCAACCAGTGAAGGTGTGCTTGAATTATGTGTTCATGGAGGTCATGTAATTCAACTGGGTGGCCATTAATGACGAGTCTGGCTTTAAGCAACTTTTGCATCGCAGCCAAAGTCTTCACTTCCACTTCGAACACATGGCTGCCCTTAACATAGTGGTGGCTGGTATCTCGTCTGCTCCTATTACATCAGCAACCGCTAAGAAAATCTGCGTGGTGGGGTATGGTCTTCCCACCAATGCGCAGATTTGGACAACCTACCATGGCATCTTCACATTGGTGAGGCTGCTTCAGTGCATGCAAATTTCGTGATCCCTCTTGTTCACGTACTACATCTTCCTCTCTCACTTCATCTCATTCGTTAGCTTCACTTTCATCCCATACAGACACATTTCTCCCAGCCATTACAGCACTAAAAAGTTTCAGAGCCTGCACTGCCGCTTCTCTCTCGCTGACATTGTTTCCAGCACCCACTTTTGCTGTTGATAACTTTCCCCTACCGCCATCTTGAGACCGCTCTACATCTCTTAATTTTATTACAGTGACCACACCATACTCACGCACACGCTTTTCACTTATCCCCCATTTTTGCGCTTCACACATAACATGAACGAACACTTCCTCTGAGACCACTTCTAAATTTATCTCATTGTTTGTTAACTGCTTACTTTCTCAACTCCCTTAGAAGCACATCCACATCAGCGGCCATTTCGCTATTCTTTCATTTCGCTCTTCAACAATCGACTTTTTAGCAAAGACATAACACGTGCACGAAGAATGGATATGGAGTTTGCAGAGTGGCATTGTTCCCTAATCACAATGGTTAAAACAATGTAAAACAATCAAAATGATCGTTCAAGGACCTGTAACTCTGAAATGGCTCGACTAATTGAAAAAGTGGTCTCTGTGAGGATGAAGCCCAGGGAAATTTCTGGCTTAGATCATCTTTCAGAGTTTAGGTAGGTGTAGTCGTTTTTTTCTGAAACCGTGTTACACAAGAACAAGAACAAGAACAACACCAACAAGAAGTGAACAGTTTTCAAATTTCGCGTGTTTTCACATTAGTGTGTTTCTAGATTTAGTATGCGTCATCTCGATGAGTAATTGATTCTGGATTATTGCAGTATCATGGCAAACAATCGCGGAAACAATTCAACTAGCTTCCCGAAGCCCGCATTGAAAAAGTAAATAAGTCACTTATTCATTTCGGCCGCCCAATTTTGAGGCCAAAGGCCTAAAAATTTAAGACTCACACCCTACGGTTTAAAACTTGATGATTTAAGGAAAAAATCAAGACCATTTAATTTTGGTTCTCCACAACTAGCTAGCTAACTCGAACAACGACAATGTTCAGCATCATTTATTGGGGCCTCGGCCCGTTGCACCCAACCATAATTGTTGCATCTTGTTCGAGTGAGCTACAACCCTATTATTACATGTTGCAGCACTGTAACATTTTGGCATTGTTAGCCCCGCTGCCTCCTCAGCCTCCTCCTCCTCTTCCTGTTCAATTTTTAAAAAAAATTTCGATTTTCTCAATTTTCTTGTGCACAAACGATCTCTAATATACATGGCCTGCCGGCCTTGTAAATTACATTTTCATTGGCGTTCACAACCAGTAGTTTCACTAAAGCAAAACCATAAAACAACTAAAGGGGGTGATAACATACAAAAACTTCATATGGGTAAAGGGACCCATCAAGTATTCGTCATAGAAAGTAGTGATATCAGAGCCAAAATTTCTCCTACCAAGTTTTCCATCTCAACCCTGATAACTCAACTTTAATTGACATCTCGGTGATTGTCAGTTAAGTTTGCGCCATACGGTATGTACCACAAACTTAGTTGCAGCCATTTGGGCTATGATATCACTACTTTCTTGGATGAAAATTATATGGGTCCTTTTACCCGAAACAGAGTGTTGGTATGATTTAATTCTTATGTCTAACTTTCTAATTCACTGCTAATTCCTTAAACTGGTTCCATGGAAAATTAACAACGTAGTGGCTGTACAGGCAGCCTATCAAGATCTTTGGCATAATATTCATGTGATTCTTCAGTTTTGTCAACTACAAGCTAGTTTCGTTGATATTCATTGTATCTTCGTTTCAACCCTTAAAATGAAGCTGAAGGTTTTGACATTACTGCAGTTATTGACAATAATTAAAGCTAAATAAACCCAGAAGCAAGTCCGTTTGCCTCTTTGCTTTAGAGTTACCAAAATGTTTTAGAATGTGCAGAAAAATATCTAAAAAGCTAAACTCTACATACCCCTGTTTTCGTTATCTTGATTTCGACAATTTCTCCTGACGTAACCAAAATGTTATGGGTGTATGAAAGAGGTTTGCCTTGTTCACGGATGACAACCTGAAGAAAAAGTTTTGCATCGATTATTGGCATAAATTTTTGGCAGATTTAAACGAAAATTGGGTTTTAAGGTAGCTACTGAGCACTTTTTGTATTAATTGAAAAGTAAGCTATTAGCGGAAATAATGTACTAGCAATAACATAGTACAATAATCCACCTTTGTGCACTTCTGTTTCATTCAAGTGACGAGCTGGTAAACCAGTCCATCCGCAGATCACTGCCATACCACCTTTTCCTATACGGCCATTCGTCCACTGACCATATTATTTATTTATTTATTCACCTTTTGAATTTATAAAGAGAATGGAACGTTAAATGTTTGATTAAGGATACGTTTACACAATTATCTCCTTTCATATTATCGCACCTAGAATCTAAAAATAAACTGAAAGTTCAGCACAACATCAGATTTGCTGCAGGGCATCGTAGAGAAACATCATATAACGAGAGTTGAGAAGCAGCTTCGAAAATATTATTACTTAACTAAATTTTGTATTTTATTTTCACGACTTATACTATTTTAGGTTCTGGTTGGCCACTTCGCGCGGATTTTTGGATAATGGATTGATCACGCCTGGTAAATATTTCTCTTCGAGCAGACGAACCAACATGGCGACGTTATCTCTCGCTTCATCGCTTTCCCGACGTGGAAAACCTCTAAATTCGTCTGCTAGGGAGTTTGTTTACAATGTTTTCAAATACATGGAGGCTCAGGACACAACACGGATGCTGAAACAACAAATTTAAGAGACCAGCTTTGCCACTGGAAAATCTCAGAGAACGGTAAGCGTGTCTTTTCAGTAGCAACGGAAATACCGATACCCAACTCTGGCCAAAACTACGATGACTACGATTAGGCCTAACGCCGCAGACGACGCCGCCACGGCCTAGCACATCGAAAGCTGAAGCGCGCTGAGAAATTGCCAAGCTTGCTCTCCCTTTGCAGCTATGATTCCGACTTATACTGTAAGTCCAGAAAATGTTGTTCTACGCTGTAGTTCTTCGGGAAGTTAATTGCGTAGCCACAACCACCGTTTGTTTACTTGGAGGAGATGTGGGCCAACCAACATCACAGCCGACAGATGCAGTGGAATGGCAAGGAAAAATGAGTTACGTGGCCGCCTCATACCACCGGGAAAAGATCGACGTTTGATATTATTGCATGCTGGCTTTAACGAAAGGGATTTGTAAATAGTGCTCAACTTCTTTTCATTAGAAAATTAAGACTGGGGATTACCATGAAGAAATGAACGGCGAGTGTTTTAAAAAATGGTTAAAAACAACTACTACCTATTCCAGCCAACTTGGTGATCGTAATGGACAATGTTCCGTGTCATTCAGTTCGACTCGACAAGGCAGCAACAAGCAACAACAATAAGACATAAATTATTTCGTGGCTCGAAAAACAAATTTCCGTACCACTGCGAGCTGAATCTCATCGAGTTAATTTAGGCCCAAGTTAAAGACGAAATAAGAGCATCCAACACAAATTGTAAAACTGCAGACGTTAAAACATTAACAACTACTGCAGTAGCCAATATGTAACCCTGGTAACTGGCAGAAATGCATTAACCACGTTGTAACGCTTGAGAACGATTATTGGGGCACTGATCATCTGATTGAATACCGAGTCGAACCCTTAATTATTGAAGTAACCAACAGCGACGACTATGACTACGAAGAAATGTAATTTTGCACACACTCCAAAATCTCCCTAGCCAAAGACGAAAACTCTCACAACCAGCCGTCAAACATTTCGATGCTGTGTTTTGGACCCAGAAACAATTACCCATAATTTATATAATAAAAACAACAAGCTATCCCCTAGTCCCCTACACAATTTTATATTATTAGTTGTGAAATAATAAATATAAGGCTCACTTCTGATCTATTCTGGCAATCTTTTGGCCCTGTCATGAATGGAGGTTTCCCAGTTACGAAAGCCCAGGCATTTGCAATTTTAAAGTTTGGATCCTACAACCCGAAAGGCTTTATTTCCCCTCCCCCCACCCCCGCAGTTAACCCTCAAGAAATGCTTAAATCAGAAAATCGGGTAGCCTACGTATACTTCCTTCAGCATTATAAAGAAAAAATATTCTAGGACAATAAACAAAACTAAAATGAAATGAAATGAAATAAAACAAAGTAAAAATATCCTCGTCCAAAGAGTACTACCAATTCTTGATTTTCGTAGATGCTAACTTAAAACAAATCGTTGCTAGCCCAGGAACTCAATGCGTGTACAAGGTTCCAGTCACCACCAATGTTAGTGGATATGCGTGACAGGCGATTGCAAACGATCATAAATACAGTTATTTACAGTGGCCAACCAGAACCTAAAATAGTGTAGGTAACAACATGCATTTACCAAATCAATGACATCTTCACCGTTGCATTATGACTCAATATTAAATTTTAGATGCAGGAATGCAATGGTATACCATTGTGTAAATAGACTCTAAGTTAAGACTTACAGCTAATACTTAGAATGCACTCTGATAAGTTTTGAAGTATTGTTATAGACATCAAGTTTCGCCAGTAAGTTACTACTACCCGGTGATGAGCTGTGAGATCAACCGTTATATTTAATGTAAGATCCTTAGGAGGGAACACATGAACATATTGTTGTAGCAGGTATTCAGCACTTGAGAACTTTCAACGTACTCTCGGTCTTTTTGAGAGTTAAATTTTGCTGTGTATTGTTGTATCTGACTTGCAAACAAATTTTAAGCATAGTAATCTTCTTGTAATCTTGTCGAAAAACGAGGAGGAAAATTACAAGTTTATTACAAACTTATTACAATTAAATCTACATTCTGAATTTATAATGGTGACTAATGACAACCAGCAGATTGCTCTCTGCTTTGAATATGCTATCATATTACCAAAGTGGTAGTAAAAGACATAAAGGTGGCACACTTAATATGCATGGCACCGTGCCATCAAATATGGTGGCCGGAAGTGACGTTGACGTTGGCCAGATATGACGTTATTAAATCTACATTCTGAATTTATAATGGTGACTAATGACAACCAGCAGATTGCTCTCTGCTGAAATATGCTATCATATTGCCAAAGTGGTAGTAAAAGACATAAAGGTGGCACACTTAATATGCATGGCACCGTGCCATCAAATAAGGCTGGCCGGAAGTGACGTTGACATTGGCCAGATATGACGTTATTGCATCAGTAGTGACGTCATCTAAGAGAGTGAAAAACCCCCGATGGAGTGGTCGTCGGGGCCAGGGTAGTTTAAGTTTGGCATTCGATTTAAAAGAGTTGAAAGTGTCAGATTCGGTTTCGGTTTTGGCTAAAGGGCAACCATTAATTGATGCATCCAATATGACCACAATGTAGCCCTGTAATAACCGACACAGAACCAAGATGGTGGGACCCTAACCTATGATGCCATTTTGTTTCCTTTCTGTATAAAAGTAAGTAATTCATTAAACATGTACAATAACATATAACGGATTCTGTTTCTGTTTATAGTAAACTAAACTTCATGTTATAATAAAAATTGTCGGAGTGATAGATCTATAGATTGGGTTCAAATAACCATATTGTGGTAGTAACAAGAGTTTTTTTAAACATATAATTATGCTGCATGTTTCCCTTTAATGGTCACTTTCCATTAACAAAAACATATCTCTTTAACCATTAACAAGAAGAACGTCCCCGTGTAAGTAATTTAAGCATTTTAAAGCTGTATGTTTTAGTTTGTATTCAGTTTGAGAAAAATTAGTATGTGTCCATGTCCACAGATGGTGCTACGATTTATCCTTCTGTCCATCAACAACCACATATCGTACTTCGCACTCCACCAGATCACTTAATGGGCAACAAGACAACACCCGCCACCGTCTACTGGTGGAAAAGAAGTAAACAATAGCGTTACATGCACCGAGCTAGCATCATAATGACTAAGTGCCTAGGCCTACTTTTCTTTCATGAATGTATCAAGTTAATAAAATTGAGGGCCAAAATTAACAAAACACCTTCGATAAAAACAACCCAATGTTCAGATATTTAAAGCAGATGGGAGGGTAAGACAAGGAGTCGCCTTTAAAAATTTAAAGTATATCTGCAAGGGTCCGAGTTTTTACAAGTCCAGTTTTATTTTTCCTAAAATGGTTGGCGATCTGGAAGTTATGTCGGACATTACAGAAGCGAAATAACACATTAACTGTAATATGATCGGAAAATTACATGGAACAATACAGAAATTAATCCCAAATACAAACAACATAAAAAAATGACAAGGTAATATGCAAGGTAATATGTACGTAAACGAATAATCAACTTTAAATTGAAAAATCAACCACATCAGAACACACAAACAATTTTAATAAAAACTAAATTTTAAAAAATGTAAATAAAAAAATAAAAAAAGTAATCTATATATATAATTACACAAAATCCGCAAGGCAGCCAGCAGCAGCCAGCAGCAGCCAGCAGCAGCAGCAAGCAGGACATACGAAGCAGTCATCTGCATCTGCAGCGCAGCCAGCAGGACATACGATACAATCTACTGACCAAGGCTGACATAGTAGCTGCGCCCAGAACGCAACGACCAGCAGCGCGAACATACGATGCCATCTACCGACCGAACGGCAACTTAATGAGGGGGGAGGGCGAGACCGGGGGGGGAAGGAAGGGGAGTGAGACGACGCGGAATGAGCGAGCGAAGCGAGCGACTCCGCTAGTAGATTCTAAAACAAAAACCAAAAGATCATTGCTGAAGACTCCATGATCTTGTGCCTCATGCAAACTGATGTTACATTGACACTGAAGCGTAAAACAAACGTCAGTACATTTAATAAAAATGAAAAAAAAATCCTATAAATAACTAAATATCACTAACAAATAAATTATCATCTCCTCAATATTCTACACGAATGAAGGAGCCTCAAAGGCAATACTCACGCTTAAATTGTGCATCAAACGTCTAAAAAAACAAAACTCTCTAAAACTTTAAAGGTTATCAAACGTCTAGAAAATACCTATACCGAATATCTCAAAACGAAGGTGACAAAATTATTTTGCAGGGTGGTCAGGCTGGAGTCGTTAGGGTTAGCCTACATCTGCAGACAATAGTTCAGGGTCCTCTTGAAGTTTCAAATTTAAAGCAAGTAAACACAGTGACACGCTTGCTATTTATTTGAAAGTAAAATAATATTGCCATAGACTGGCCACTGAATTCGAGGATAAAAATGCAACCATTCTTTTGAAGGCTAAAATCTTTTTAAATTAAATTAAAAAGAATGGTGGTTTGTGGCTATACCATTTTAATTTTTTATTTATTTTTAATCATAGAATCAAATTTTAAAGCATGGAACAACAATCAAAATAAATGCCAAATTATGACAATCTGAAAGTATGTTTAATTATGTTTAATTATCTTTCTGCCATTTAAAAAAATCGAGATTATGGCTACGAGTGGGTTCCCTGTTACATCGTTCACCGTTAAATTCAATTCATTTCGGAAAATGTTTTTCTATTACCTCTCCTACCCTTAAACTCAGTACATTTTGGAGGAGATATTGGAGTTAAATTGTCAGAATTTCATAATGAAATAATCCTCAGCATTCATAAATATTTACCAAATGGTACAGGTTACATCCTCACGTTATTTTCTGTCATGTTGTCTGCATAAAATTAGAGGAATGTTAGCACTCATTCTGATATGTGTATGCCTATTGAGCAGTCCAAATCTGTCCCAACTTACTGTATAGTTTTGGGAAGCATGCTATCACTTTTTTTCTATTCACAGTCCCCAAACAAACACAATGCCAATTATATGAATTCGTTTTGAAGCTTATTCGACTTGACAGATGTTTGGTTCGAATTTCTGATAACAGTGACACCAGACAGACCATATGATTCACTCACTGAAGGTACGCAGATAAAGCAAATTAAAATAAGAATGTGGCCATGTGTAACGATCAATTTCTTATATTACACTGACTTAGGTGTACATTGTACGATGTTAGTCCATCCTATGCAGGACACCATCTTGGATTTATGGAATCATATTAAGAAAATTGTCGAGTAACATGTAAAGAACTGGACTCCTGATCCAAAGTATTACAAAATCGTCCTGACACTATTTCGGCCGGCAGTGTCCTGTATCTTTTATCAAATTAAAATTTTATTTTTGACAATTTTATTTTAGATATAATTTTTATTAAAATGGAGTTAACTTCACCTATTGCTGAGCTGGCTACATCTGTTGATGAGGTGAGCATATACCTGTCGAGACCCACACTGTGCATCCCACCCAGCTAGAAAGAAAATATAAAACAGCAAAAAGAATCGAGGCCAGCCTATGTACAATCTCCGGTGTAAATATGCTTTCTACTCCCCCAAATTAGACAGAGGCATTGTTTTCAACTGTGTCAGCACCTTTGAAGATGAGTTTAAAATTGTTGGATTCCGTATCGGTGCTCCAGAAAATACTATAAATATTCGCTACCTTTGATTTAAGAAACCGGTAAACAGAGACGACATTCTAGTGCTAAATTGATGGCCACGTCTCCAAATGCAAAACACAAAATCGTATCTTTGAACATTGAAACGAAATAAAAACCTTTCTTTGTTCCCTTTACTCTCACTAAGAAAAACCATTGGAAACTTTTTCAATTCAGAAAAAAATTATCTTTCCAGTTTTTTTTTTACTCTTGGCGGATTGGTTGGATATTTATGCAGATAGGCAGGATTGTTTCTCACGGTAGCCATACATTTTCTCCCAAAGTGGAAGGGGTACTATATCATTACCATAAGAGTAGATTCTTGTCGTTGATGCATTTAATTTAATGTTTCCTAATATTTGTAGGTATGGCAAAGTTACTAAATTCGCGTGTCGATCATTACTATCATCAGTACCTAATTAATGAGTAATTTCACCTTTGGTTGTTTGTGTCTCAACTCTTACACACTTTTACAGGAATTGTGAATTTTTCCCCAGGCTGGATGAGTCCCTCTTTCCCAAGAATGTAGATTACTTCCACCGCACCCCCAGCATATATTTTGTAGGTGGTATTTTTAACAAATCTGATGCTCTTGATGTTGTTGTTGAAGTTTTGGTCAAGCTCCTTTTGTGTACACTCTTTTTGTGGATGTAATTGTACATTCTGATTATTTTGTTTCCATTCTGGCTTTGTGCGTCTATAGTTATGTCTATATCTTTTTACTTTTTTACTACATGTAAATAAATCAGCTTGATGAGAAGAGAATCGTTTTTTCCCACTCTTTTTTGCTATTTTTATTTTTTCCTGTTAATGTATTGTCTCTTATTGGAATGTGTGGGGAAAGTGTCTGCCCCAGTGTATTTTAATGGTGGAAGGTGACGTGCTTGTTCTGTTAAAGTTATAAACGACTAACACCCTGGGTTTTGTTTTATAGTGTTCATTTGGTGTTTGGTATGAAATGTAATTTTACCTATTCACTGTGACGGGTAATTTTTCTTCCTGTAATATTCCACCTTTCATCCAATCCTCTCCCTCCCCCTCCCTTTCCTTCTCAACTTCCCTCCCTATCAACCATTCCCTTTCCCCTGCACTCCTACATCCATCACTTTGGCTTCAGCAATCTGTACCGTGTGAAAAACATTGTCTTTCGTGCATAACGTTATTTAAACCTTGCCTTTGAGATGACCGTGCACATCAAATTGTTAGTGGAGGCAACAATGTGCCAATTTCAACTTTGGAGACAACTATGTGCCAATTGTAACTTTTCGCTGGAAAAATTAATAACACGCTCTCCCATTTTCATTGTTTCATTGTTGACTTGTTTGCTTGTTGTGGTACTTGCCCTTTTCTGCTGTGTCGTTAGAAGTTTATAGTATGTAATTTATAGTAAGGCGAAAGGTTTCGGGACATGGCCATGAAAAAAATCATTCACTCCGGCTTGTCTGCCGTGAATCTTTTCTTTATAATGTTAGATGTAAGCAATGTTCGGTATGGCATGTGTACAGGTGTGGTGCAGAATGGTTGAAATAATACGATAGTTTATCCTCTCTATTTAATGTGATTTCACATATTCGTATGTCATCATCGTTGCTTGTAGCGAAATTTTAAGCAAGGAAGACTTTTGCTGCCCGTCTTGGATTTGTGCAAGTGGGAGTCTAGGCTTAGTTAGTTTCTTTTTTCTTAACATTAACTGTTGTTTGAATTTAACCCAACAGTTTTTCTTTATTGCTTTAGTAGTGTCTTTTTTCCTTTGGATAGTATTTTTGATGCACGAACTTGTGAATTGTTTGTTTTTATTAATTAGGATTACGTGGGTTCGGTGTAGTGCCCGTTAGTTGGCTTGTAACATCACGGCTTCGTGTCTAGCTAGTATGGTGAAGTCTTTGATTTTGTTGTGGAGTTAGAAGTACCATTTTTCTTCTTCTGTCGAATGTCGACTGAGTGGCATGTTTCCTCTGTAGAACCTTCGGGGTCTTATTGGTTCTGTTTAAGATGGATATCGGAAGATAGAGATGAATTGAAGGACGTCAAACAAAATGTCGTTTTGAAGGGAGTGGTCTGGCGGTCTCTGCTATTTGAGTTTTGAGGGGAAGACCCGTGATTGGCAGCAGTCAGCATTTCATTTGTTTCCGCCATGGTTGTTACTCATTGCAGATATGTTGGCCAGGCTAGGCCTTTTCGTATTCATTTTTGAGAGATATTCAAGTAGGAGGAACGTCGTTTACCAGTTTCATTCAGGAAACCGTGAATATGAAATTTACCCATGTCTACCTTGAAGCATGAAGCCTTGAGTCAGAAAAGGTGTGTTTGTATTGGAAACCAAAGTGAGCCCTATTATTTCCTTTTTGTTTTGACTAAGGTTTGGATGAAATTAACAAGCTCGAACTAATTTAACCAAACATCAAATTGCTCAAAATTAAGTCTTAAGTCTTCTCGAATTTGCCACACGCAAGAAAAATGTCACTTGTTTTGTGTGTTTAAATTACGTTTAGTCGTTGTTAATTTATTTGTTTGATCTTGTTTCATTTTGTTTGTTTATTGTGTGTGTGAAAGCTATCATTTGTAAAACCGCCGTGTTGGATAATAGGACAGTTTGGGTTGGGGCCCTATTGCGAATTGTCTTCGTGAATTGTTTAATTCCTTCCAAGGTAAAAAAAATGGTTGTATAAGGTTGAATGCGAACCTTTGTCAATCTTAAGGAAATTATTTGTCAGAAATATACAAGCCTAAATCTCGAAAAGTAGGCCTGTTTGGATTAAGGCCTAAATTCACAAATTAAAGGGGAGGTACCATCTCTTTCAAATAAAAAAAAGAGATAATGAAACTGAGCTCTACTGAAAGTTTCTTTTGTTGTTGTTTTTGAAAGTTTATTGAGGGAGGATATTTCCAGTGTGGAAAGTATTTCTCTCCCTCTTAAGCGCATACCTGTCATTTTACGATATCTTTATGCATTGTAGAAGTGAACCACCGAATTTATTTTTAATTGTAGTTTGGTTGGTCATTATCAGACCACACCATAGTGCGTATCTGCTAATCGAGCCGCAAAGTTGAGCTGCAAATGGAACGCGATTCCGGAGCAGATGAAACAGTGATCTCACTGGACTGGTACAATAAATATTTTTCTAATGTTCTACTTCTAGTTAATCCCTACGCCATTCATTCGCACGGAAGGGGAGGAGAAAGCCATGTGTACTGTTAACTTAAAAGTCACTCTAAATGGTCTTACCAAGTATTTGGATGCAATGGTCTCAAATCATTTTAGCCAGCTTTGCTAGGTAAGGATTGGTTGTCTATTCTTCGAATTAATTACGATCTTTATTACGACCTTCAAACCAAGGTTATTAGTGCCAAAAAGGATAAAATTAACCATTGAACAATTAATACTAAAGAAATAGAAGATAGCTTTCCAGAGCCATTTGGCCCTGGTTTTGGAAAGTTTAAAAACTACAAGGCCAAAATTCAGCTTAAGGCCGATGCAAAACCAGTATACAGACTCGTTCGCCCTTTTCCCCCAGGTTTAAAGGAACGAGTAAACCAGGAAATCAGACGTTTAGTAGGCCTAGGAATCCTGGAACCTGTGGACACATCTGAGTGGGCCACTCCGATAATGGTGGTTCATAAAGTTAACAGCCAAATTTGTGTTATTGGCGACTATAAAACTACTGTGGACCCCAACTCAAAGTGGACCACTACTCTGTTCCTACAGTAGTTGAACTTTTTAGTGAATTGGCAGGAAGTGACACCTTTAGCCTTATCGATCTTAAGGATGCATTTCTGCAAATTGAGCTATATCCAGTGTCTCAAGCTGCATTAACAATAAACATACCACTAGGACTTTTCAGATGGCTAAGAGTACCTTTAGCCCTAGCCTCAGGTCCAGAAATTTTTCAGCGAGTAATGACAAAAATTACTGCAAAATTCCGAAATGCTTGCCATTTTTTGACGAAATGTTAGTTAATGGTAAAGGTGAAAACCATGACGAGTTGTTAAACCAGCTTTTAACAGCTTTACAAGATGCAAGTGCTAAGCTTAGGATCGATAAGTGTAAACTTAAATATTTGGGACACATGATAAACGCTGAAGGCTTGTACACGTTGCCAGAGGTTATAAAAGCTATTACCAAAGCTGCTATCCAACAAACATTCAGGAGCTACAAAGTTTTCTTGGGTTTGTAAATCATTATTCTAAATACTTCCCAATTTGGTCCACATTCTAGCTTCAGTAAAGTGGCTATTAAGCACTAAAGTCAAATGGGTTTGAGGGAAAGAATGCGACCAAGCTGTGAAAAAAGTGTAAGATCTTTTTGTTAACTCTAATGTCCTAGTTCATTACAATCCCAAGTTAAAGCTAAACTAGTTTGTGACGCCTCTGCCTACGGCGTAGGCTCGAACCTTTCGTATATTATGCCTAATGGTGAGTCTAGACCTATTGTATTTTCCTCACGCAAGCTTACAAAAGCGAAGTAAGCGTTCAGCCATTTTGATTAGGAAGCACTTTCCGTGGCATGGGTGTAAAACGTTTCCACGAGTATGTTTATGGGGAAAAGTTCACACTACTGTTGGACCAAAAAATATCTAGTATGGATTTACGGTTCTACAAACGGTGTACCTCAAATGGCAGCAGCTAGAGTTCAGCATTGGGCAGTCCTTCTAAACGGGTATACTTATGAGTTTCAGAACATTCCAGGAAAAGATAATGTAACAGCTGATGCCTTTTCACGACTCCCCCTCCCCAAGGTTGACGAGTTTAAGGAGGTGAAGGAGCAATACAATATATTAGCTTCAGAAACCATTTCGAATATCTCATCTCCGAAGAATATCAGAGGTTCGACACTTCTTGGGCTTGATGTCGTGGTATGGAAGGTTCATCCCAACCTACTTGAATGTAGCAGCACCACTGAACTGCTTGTTGAACTCTGGCGTACCATGGAAGTGGACCACAGAGTGCAAGGAAGCTTTTCAGGCCTTAAAGCAGCAAGTGTGCTCAGTCCAGTGAGGGAAAATCAAAATTTTGACTTGCTTGTTATGCAAGCAGTATTGGTTTGGTAATCCGTACTCCTCCAGGAAAACCAGAATGGGCACAAGGCCGTGTCAACTGTTTAATATGCCTGTCAAGCATTGATTTCTACAGAGAAAAAATTATTGACATTGGAAAGAGAACCTTTGGCTGTGGTGTAGGCTATCAAGAAATTCCTCCCATACTTGGAATAGAGACACTCTATAGTGTACACAGACCAGAAGAGTATACAATGGGTTAAAATGGTTTAGACTCCAAAGGGACATCTAGCTAGGTGGGTAATGAGGATTCAGCCTTATAACTTAATAACTGTGAATAAGGCAATAGCAACTCTGTTGCGGATGCACATTTTAGGTTGCCAACTTTTGAACACAGTAGCCTAATCATATCTGTTCTGATTCGGGATGTTGTGGTGCCAAGTTTGGAGGAACTCAAGGGAAATCAGGCAGGTGATGAATAAGTGTGTACCCTCTTAAAGTTCTTTAAGGTCTTAGAGCAATGTGAGGCTCTTCCCTCAGGCAAAATGGGTAGATGTCTCAAGAGGATGAGATGGCATGTAGAGATAAGGTATGGTTTTCTTAGCAATATTGAAAAAAGGGATAATGAAGTGGATCAATTTTGTATCCTTGTCCAAGGTTCTTCGTAAAAGGCTGATCACAGTTTACCACGATTACATGGGAAGTTACATGGGTGCAGCGAAAACCATGAAAAAGATCCAAAGATGCGACTCTTGATGTGGTAAAGTCTTGTGACGTGGCAGGTTACGTACACAAATGTCACAAGTGCCAGTTGTGCAAGGCTGAAAACCAGCTCTCGAAAGCATGGGAAGCATGAAGAACCTCCCACAACCATGGAACAATCTGTCTATCAATTTGGTGGGGCCTTATCCTTGCAAAAAAAGGGTAATTCTTGCCTATTGGTTGTTACGGACTATCTAATGAAGTGGCCAGAGCTGTAACCGTTCAAGTCGGCTACAGCAAAGGTTGTGGCTAAAGTGTTGGTGGAGGTGGTCTTCCCTCGTCTACACTTACTGTGAGTTTATTTGCCTGAAAATGGATGCCAGTTCGTGGCTCTGGTTGTAAAGTTGGTCTGTCGGCTTTACGGTGTGACGCAGGTGTACACCTGTCTTTATCATTCACACTTAACTTTGGCTGAATGGACCATTAAGAATGTTAAGAGCATGATTACCATGTCTATTGAGGAATCTCATCAAAATTGGGATGCTAACCTGCCACAGGTAGTAGATGTATGGTGCAATTTTCGCCCAGGACACAGAATCAGACAAAATGGCTGTCCCGAGTAGACTAGAAGTGTGGCCATTTTCCAAGATGGCTCTAGATCCTGAAATCCCTCCCTTTCCAAGATGACTGCACTTCGTCTTCCAGTTTCTAGTTTCAGTTTTTGGGAAAGCGGAAACAGAAATACCACCATTTTGGAATATGTCTGTCACGGAAATAGGAAACGGAAGTGCCACCATTTTCCAAAGATGGTTACAGTTTCTTTTTCTGTTCCTACTTCCCTTACCTCAGTGGCCATGTTTGTAGTTTACTTTTTTTTCTCATACCCCTACTTGTTCCCTTAAGTTCATTTTGTCTTATTCTTCTGAGGAATTTTCCGGCATTTTATTTTTATTTCTGTAAATTTATGTAAAATATTGTGAGTGTTAAAAGACAATTTCACATGTGCTGGAGTGGGATTCGATCCTCGATAGAGAATGGCAGTGATAACAGCTATACTGTAATTATTGATTGATAGATGATGGTTAATTGTTGGTAGTTTTAGGAAGACTAAACAGTTTTACGAAGTTACGAACATTTACGGATATGAAGAATCGAATTTTTTTTTAATGAACTACTATTGGTTTCCGCTTTATATCATTAAGTACAAAGCCTCTCCATCATGTCATGGTTGCAGTTAATTGGAGAGGTGGTATGGGTGGGAAGGGATGTGATGGAGATTAGGAAAAGGGCACAATCACCTGCCAACCTTGGTTGACATGCCATGGACCGAAGTCCATGATGGTATAGCCGGTCATGAAGGAAATGGATGATGAAAAGAAAGGTGGAAATGCAAGATTTAGGGACTCATTTCCTTCTCAGCCAGACGATGAGATGGCTTAGCAGCTGCGTCCATGGCTCTCTCCTCCACCTTCTCTTCCTCTGACATGGTCTTACATTTTTGCACTTTTTTTTTTGGCTTCTTTTTCTCCTAACTTTCCCTCCTGACTCGTAGTACCTTACAGTAACTTCTTTCCTTACATTCTTTCCGTTTTCCATTCCTTGGTCAAGACTGTGCATCTCTCCCTCATGGCAGCTGCTATATCCTCGTGCTTTGAGACATGCCTCTTCCTCTACCTCACAGCCTTTCTAAATTTATCGGTCTTTCTTCTACTCCCCTCTCGTCTAACTTTCCTATCTGCTATACCTCTCCGCAGGACAGTACACCTCCACTCAAACGTCCCCACTGTCGTCCTCGCTATCACAGAATTCCCCTTGCCCATCACGCTTCTCCACCTCTCTTCCAGGACACTTTCAAGGTCTCTGTCTGAATCAAAATCGTCATCATCATCTCCCTCCTCCTTGTCACAGACGGTCGGTGAAGTGTTAAAGTGGCTGTAAGCTAAGGTGTGAATACTGGCATCTAGTATGTACCATTTGTTGTTATAAGGACAGAGAAGGAACTTTTGTGATGACATTGGTGGTGAGCTGGAGCTTGTGACTACGAATCCTGGCCCAGGAACCCTTATCAACAGTATGTTGCTCAAAACAGTGCTTCATTGGTGTTTTTCACCAAGGTTCTGTCGACGCCTTTCCCCATATGCTTTAACCTGTACTCACTGATGTAAGAGTACATCTTGTACCAAAACCCCACGAACTCCTTCATGGGAACCCCACACAGGTCATCCTTGAACTTGCCAAGTACCTGCTTGTTCTCTAAGCTGAAGAAGGGTTTTTTTCTATTATAGTTTTAGGTGTCGAACCACTCAGTATGATCCTGAGCCATGTCCAAGCACATGACTTCCATCTCGATTGAGTAGAACAGGCTGTGCGTATCGGTGAACATCAGTGAAGTTCTCTCTCCGTACTTTGTTTTGATGTAATTGTAATGAAACTAAAACATTATTAATTTTGACAGTTAGCAAATGGTGAAGCCCATATAGATGGTGAGATCACAGTTGATGGTGCGTGCATGCAGCAGTATATAGACAAGGTTGTTAGTGATGATTTGGAGGGAGTCGGCGTTTGGGAGGGAAGTGTACTTCACCGTCTTTTCCACTTTGGTGATGAGCTTGATGAACAGCCTGTTCTACTTCTGTTCCAGAGTCTTTCCGAAAACCGAGTTGTTTGCCAGTTTGTACAGGTTCTTCTCAAAATCGTTCTGCACCACCTGTGTTACCATCAATGAAAAACTCTGAAATGATTCAGTCTATTCCACTGTTTGACCATCCGAGATTCTCTTGATCTTATACGTTGTAGTCAGTAAATTAAATCTAACTGTTGAACCAGTGCCTGGATCGAACCAGCAACAAGACCTATAAAACCATCGGATTTGATCACTGACTTGATCACATGTAAGCCAGAACCTTTTGAAATTAAATATAAGATGGATGCGACATTAAAGTCATACTTAATGTACTAAATCGTAGTCATCACACACCTCATTTAGCACTGAAATATAAACTTGCTGTCATACAGACTTGGTTTATGCATGACTTTGCATGTGGGGCCTAAAGGGGAAGCATTTTGGAAGCAATACAAAACAAATATTAAGAAATGAAAACAAACAACTATATTCGTTCTTTTTTTAAATAGACACTGAATTATCTGGGAACATAGTGGCTATGCATAACGAATGTATAATATTTTTTTACCGAAATAACCCTGGCAGCACAGGGATGAGTTTCCATTGAGTTAAAAGCTAGGCGTAGGGCTTGAGCTCCTCCTTTGTATACAACGTCTTTATCTAAAAAGAAAATAACAAAAACTAAAACAAGGAACTGTAGGATTAATAATAACGTTTTTCTTCTTATTTGTAACTACTACAATTTGTTTAAACTATCCGCACACAGGGTCCAACAATGGGGAATGGTGGCGGGGGCAAGGGTATTATCCGGGCCCAGTAACTAAAGTGGCCCATGTGGCCTGAATATTTCTCCCAACTAAGTTATGAGTTATGCTGACTATGAGTTGTGTACTCCGTTTGTGTGCATTGTGAATTTTTTTATACTCCAACAAACACCGACTCCAATTCAATGCAATGAGCATGGAGCAGGAACACTGCAGTGCAAGACTGTCAAGGTTGTTAGACAGGGAAACCTTCAAACGTAAGCAGTGAGTATTAGTGAGTGAACCTACTCGTTACGCACAACGATTGTGGCCGACAAATATTATGACATAGTGTAACTTATTTTCCGATTTCAGGTGGGGAGGTGGGGGCTGCTGCTGTAGTTAGTCACAGGCCCCCAAATTTGAATGAAAAAATCCGAAAATACAGTAACAGCCCTGCTAATTTGTCACATATTTGTTACAATCGGCCCATAAGGGCTTGAGGGCACATCTTACTCAGAATGTGGAAAAATTTCAACGTAAAATCGAAGAAACTATTCATCACCGCTTCCGTGACCACCAAAGAATTGTCTAACAGAGATTTGAACTTATTGCTTCTAGAATGATTGATATACCTGCGAAATTCGGCAGGATTACCGTGGATGGACATATCGATTGCAAATATGCATGTAAGCCACTTGGCAAAAATCTAACCTTTACTGTTAAATCATTTCTTACAACTGATACAAACGGAACTCCTGAATTTCTATCTTCACATGTGGAAAATGTTCAAAAGAAAAGAGATATAAACTATCCGCCAAACACTACGGAGATTCAATCTATCGCTTCTGAATTGACGAGAAGACCACCAACCATACTGCAACAACGGAATTTGTTCTTTCAGATATGGTCACAGTACGCTGAAACCGACAACACGCTCAGAAGAGGAGACCTGAAAAAGAGGTGCAACAAGTGGACCAGTGCTTCACAAATTACCACACCTAATTGTGTTCACCTAAATAACTCTGACGTGAGTGCAAGGTTAAATAAAGACAACCCAGTGAAAACTTACCACCAGGCAGACCAAGAATCCCACACTTGGAATGGCAAATGCCAATTTATAGTGATGGGGGGTTCGAATGTGTGCTCCCTTCATACAAACAACAATGAGAAATCGAAAACTTGTACTGTACCAGGCTGCAGAGTGAACACCTTCTCGAAAAAATTCCAACATTCTTAAAAAATACACAGGATGAGATAAATGTGATTATTTGCGTTGGTTCAAACAATATTTTGATTGATACCCCTACGGTAATTGTTGAATAGTTGGCATTGGTATTATCAAAGGTAAAAGCTTTTTAAAACCGAATGCTAAGGTGTCCTTTATTGGTCTATTCCACGTATGAAAAGAAATAGACAACGTGAAGACATTGAAGTAGTTGCAACAAATGCCCTATTGAGGAAGCTTTGTGTAGACACTAATACCAATTTCATTTCTATTGATAACCAACTCATGACTAATTGGAGCTTGATGACCAGAGACGGGATCCACTTGACTAAACAGAGGAAAGAATCGGTTGATGGAAAATTAGAGATGATAACTGGGACGTTACCTGGTCCGTGTGCCAAACCCAAACCATCTTCCCAAAACCATTATGCTGGATTGAACAGAAAAACATGGGGTCAGTGCACCATTAATAGAACGTAATGTGTCTACCAGAAACCTCACCTGTATTCTTCTGAATGCTTGGAGCCTACTAGCAAATTTAGCAGCTTTTCACCTTCTTTTGTCGAATGGCCATTTTGACATTATTTTTGTTACGGAAACCTGGCTTAACCCAACGACAGCAGACGCAATGATAATACACAGCCACCCTTACGACTTGATTAGAAGAGATAGGGGATCCAGGGCGGGTGGGATTGCCGTTATCTTCAGAAGGAAACTGTGTGTTACTGTTAACTTGTTTGCTGGCGATGCTGAGGCAATGACGGTTCAACTGATGCTATCTAAACTTAATTTCATTGTTTGTTATATTCCAAATAGTGAAAGTGAAGATCACATTGAGAAAATGGGTGCTTTTATAAATTCTGCAATAGTCCCGGATCATACAAATATAGCACTTGGTGACCTTAATTTATCAACTGTCGATTGGACAGTGAATTCAACGCCCTATAAGATTCTTTATAGATTCCTAAATTTAATCTCGGGTTGCGGGTTTACCCAATTGGTGACAAAACCTGCTAGAGATTTAAACGTCCTAGATATTATCTTAACAGACAACATCCGTGCGGTTTTCGAGATTAAATTTAGGAATCTATAAAGAATCTTATAGGGCGTTGAATTCACTGTCCAATCGACAGTTGATAAATTATGGTCACCAAGTGCTATATTTGTATGATCCTGGACTATTGCAGAATTTATAAAAGCACCCATTTTCTCAATGTGATCTTCACTTTCACTATTTGGAATATAACAAACAATGAAATTAAGTTTAGATGGCATCAGTTGAACCGTCATTGCCAGGGCTAGGCTTGCTTGACCATAATATGTTTTCGTTCAAAATTCATCAAAAATTATCACTTGTCAATTGTCATCCCAGACAACATATAAATTTCACTCAACAGCACACCAAGTTAAGCCAGCTTGACTGGGAAAACGAACTACATTCTTTTATACGGGTTAACAATGCATGGGATCACTTTATAAATGTAATTTGCAATTTGATAAATGATTGCACTAGAGCATCAAAAAACACAAATAAAAGCATGCAGAGTATTATAAAGAACTCGAAAAACTTTCAGTAAAAAGTTGAAGGCCTGGCGTCGATATACTTCTAATCTTTCCGTTAAAAATAAACTCAAATACAACGAGTGCAGAAGGAATTACTCTAATTGTGTAAAAAATTTCCATTACTTAAGAGGAAAAAAACGCTTGAGGAGGGAAGTCTTTCTGCACTATTTCGTTTTTACCGCCACAAAACAAAATCCTCTCGAACAATCCCTCCCTTGAGGGGAACTGGTGTGTTAATTAACGAATCTAAAGAGAAAGCGACAGCACTAAATTTTGAATTCGCCAAGAACGGTATGATCGATAATCAACTACCACCCACAATAACACTAAATACTTAACCAAATCACTGAAACCTGTTCGAGTATTGTTTTCTCACTTGGGGATATTGTTACTATCTTGGGACTTCTTAAACCAAGTCATGCAATTGGACCAGAGGGCTTTTCTGCATTTTTTTTTACAAACAAATTGCAACCAAATTGTAATCCCCTTAAAAATAATTTTCTCTCTATCGTTTTCAACAAGTATTTTACCATTCAACTGATCAACAGCTAATGTTTCACCGATTTTCAAAAAGTGCAACCTAGCAGACCCAAAAACCATCGGCAAATATCTTTCACCTCCGTGCCATGTAAAGTCATGGAATCAATTGTTCCTAGGGCAATGATGCATCATATTAACTGGAGGGCCGTTCTACACTTCACCAACTACTAATAGAAATTGAGTCTATTTGATTTCAAAAAAGTCTTTGAATCTGTGGTCCATGCGAAATTGTTACCTAAACTGAAATTTTACAGATTCGAGGGGGATTACTAGGTTGGATAATCGCTTCATTAGTGGTCGTTCGCAAAGAGTGGTTATCAATCTGTTTTATCCGATGAAACAAAAGTAATTAGTGGTGTCCCGCAGAGGTCAGTTCTTGGTCCTTTACTGTTCATACTCTACTTGAATGACCTCACTTGTAACAATAACACAGTGAATCATGATAAATTTGCTGATGCAAATTTACTCGTCCATTATTACTGAATCTGATTGCCAACTATTCCAGCATTAAATAAATAATGTGGAATCCTGGGCAGAAAAATGGCAGCAGCCACTCTCAAATGAGAAATGTTTGAGCTTCTATGTGAGAAAAGCATCTAACCATCACGACTACACCATTGACATGAAAAGCATGAAACTACAACAAGTATCAAAGACCTCGGAATTTGGTCCCAGCCAGACCTTAAATTCTCTACACACTGTCACTACATTGCTATGTTGACAAATCGTAGATCGTCTATTGTACAACATTGTTTCACCTCCGGCAAATTAAACACGAAACTCTGGGGATATAAAGTGTATACGTTCGCCCTCTCAGAGAGTATGCATGCCAGGTATGGTCACCAAGCCTATTAAAAGATATCGATCATATTGAGTCAGTTCAGAGACGTTTTACTAAATCACTACCAGGATTGAAAAGTAAAACCTATAAACAATTTTTGGAACTTGTACAACTGCATTCACTCGAACTGCGTAGACTTAAGACAGACTTAATTCTCACTTACAAAATCTTACATAATAGGCTACCTCTTGATCTTCCTTTCTTTTAAATAAACACTGACACACGAACTATGGGACATAAGTTAAAACTAATTATTCCAAAGTTTAATCTAAACTATAGAAAATATTTTTTTCTTTACGAATTGCCCCAGTTTGGAACTTTCTTCCGGACAACATTGCCTCAACCTCGTCACTCCACTCTTTCAGGAAACTGTTGAATGAACGGTGTTTGAAACTCATCTGGTTTGCACTGCCCCGAATTTTGTAATTAGACATTGTTCTTAGATTTATTTTAATTAGACAGAAAGCCTGTTTTTAAATTAGAGTATGTTCTCTTCATCTTGACGATGTATCCATTGGTACTGATGTTACTTTGTCAATCTCCGGAAAGTCGTTCTTGGTCTAATGGCTGATCGTTTCTTGCAGTTTTGCTTCTTGGGGGCAAATGAAACTAATATCTATTTTTAAACACTTGTTTGTTGGCCGCGTGTAGTAGTCCTGACACCTTGTTCTATCTGGTTGGCCTTTGATATATTTTTATTAATTTTTTTAAGTGTTGACAAATCTCACTATCTGGGTCCTTTAGTTCTTAGTATTCACCGCAGCATATCTTGCAATATTTTAGCAATGTTTTACTTTTTAACTGTACAGCTTCTTTTTGGGCCTGTTAACACTATTCACACCCTTCCCATGTCCTGCACGTTTGGCGATGCCATCGGGGGCATTGAGTCCCTGGCAGGTCTAACCTTGGTGGTAAGGCATTCGTGTTCCCAAACCTCTTACCGTCACCATTCCTTGGCCATACTCTGTACTTACATGTCATTGTGGCTGGCTGTTAGTGACGCCTTGGTCTCTGCCAGACCCGTTGCTATCGCAACAAATATTATTATTATAAATAAAACTTCCAACATCTTACAATTGTAGGACCAGTACTGTTAAAGTTTATGGGCAAAACAAAGGAAAATTAACGGTTTATGACCTCTATTTTACTGGCTGTTATCCCTGTTTTTAAACGTACCTGCAAAAATAACAATGTTATTCAACTCGTCTAGCACAATGTTTTTTTCTCCTTTTCTGCAAAGTGTTGCGTACATTTTAAAAAAGGTTTGTGATATCTTTTCTGGGTTGGTGAAAGGTTTTCCGACTTAGTTTAAGAACAGGTTACCTGAAAGCCCACAGTACATGAAGAATTGATGTCACCAGAAATTGACCAATAAATCTAGCTTCATGAATGAACGATCAGTTTATTTAAAACCAGTAATTTTTAAGTCTCCACGTAAGACACACCAGACTTTGTTCAATTCTGATGTTCAGTTGTGGTTGCTTGGCTACTAATTATAAACTGCACCCTAACTTCCGAAAAATTTTAATGGTGTAGTGGCTGGGCAATCATTTACTAAGATATGTAACAGAAAAATCTGCTTTGAAGGAAATGTTAAAAGTATGACCATGTATTTTCCAGTCCAAAAAAGTATCCATACAAACTAGGAAATGTAAGACCACTAATAATTCCGCTACGAAAATTATGCCGTGACTCAATAGTTAAAAAAAAATTTAAGACCAGCACTGGTTCAATGCCATTATTTTAGTAGCAGAATTGTTAGTTTGTCTCACACTCCACTGGGTACATTCAGTACTAAAATATTCACTCCCTGATAGAGTAAGAGCCCACAAATAGAAAAAGTAAGAAGAATTAGTATCTTGTATTTCTGTTGCTGTTTGTGGGCTCTTACTCTACCAGGAAGTGAACACTTTAGTACTGCAACCTACGCCTGAAAAGTAAACTTGTTGGCTACTTTCATGGTCTTACATTATTTTGCAAATGGAATTAAAAGGGGAGCGACATATATTTTTCGTAATTAAATTTTAAAAAGTAAATTTAACAAAATTTGATGTTTAACGTTTGGAGATAGAATTTTACTCATTTACCATATTGGTTGTGTAGAATGGTCCTGTTTAGATTAATTTAGCTGCACCTGACACGGAAGAGAATGAATTTTTCTCCACTTGCCTTGACTCTAATAGGCAGTGCTTCAGTATGTACGATACTATAGGTCTTTAATAGAATTTAATTAGAACAACTCAAGTCTTAATATAATCGATTGGGAGTCAACTCACCTAAAGTAATCTTCATGCAAGTTCCCATAAATTCGATTGAATTTTTGTAGGCAACATTTATGCCAGGCATCTGGAAGACGTGAAATATTTCAGAAAAGCAAGCCCATAATCACAATGTATTAATACGTAATTTCGACATATAATTTTGGTGTTGGAAAGACGTTGTAAGTGTTGTTGCAAAACTTTAAAGAGAAAAATTAGTGAACTTTAGGTGCTAAGTAAAGAAGGAGTATTGAAGACATCTTGCTTATAGTAAGGACACCCTTTATAATAAAGGGGTGGTGAAGTGACTGACTCAGCTTTTTTGCCTACTGCAGGTATGAATATAAGAAATATATTTATATTATTAATAATTAATTTTACATTTAATATATATGCGTATTTTACACAATATAATTCAAATAAATACTTACTTAATAATAATAATAATTATTTTACAGTGTTTACGATGATTTTATTATTTTTTTCATTTTTTAGAAGATGTACTGTTTTGCTTTTTGTATCGCGGTTTTTTTAATAGTTTTAATTCTAGAACATATATCAACTAAGGTATACATTTAAGGTACACATTTTTAATTCGGTATATAGCTTACTTGTACAGTATGGCTCCTATGCAACTCAAATAAATTACCCAGTTTATATATATATAATAATAATAATAAGGCACTTATTGCCACATGTAAGCGGCAATACGAGAGGGAATGATATCAAATTAATACCACTGACTCCCTACCACAAGAAATTAAAAAATAAGTTCAGTTTCTAAAAAGAAAGCTACAATACAAGTTGAAAAAGCATAAGAAAAATTCATAAAACAAGAATGGGTGAGAAAGGGCACCCAAGTCACAACAGCCTGAACAACAATCAAGGGCAGTGTACAGGTCTCGAGAGAAAGGCCTTAAGGTTACAGTCATTAATCAGCCTCTTAGACATGGTTACAGAGGAAGCCGAGACAATGCTGTCGCTAAGTGTGTTCCACGCTGGCACCACCCTAAGAGAAAAAAAGACTTTCTATAGTTAAGTTTAAATTTATGGGTCACAAGCTTGAGGCAATTGCCCCTGGTACGAATATAGGTGCTGAATTTAAACAGTAGTAGATCATGTGGTAGCAAGCAATGAACAATCTGTCAGGATCAAGTCTGCTTTTAATTTTCTCCTTTCCTCATGAGTCAAGCCCAAGTAACCCAAGGCGTTAGCAATAGGATAGTTTATTCAAACCGGGTAGTGTCTTTGTAAAACGCCTCTGTACAGACTCAATTTTCTCAATGTCTTTCAAGAGACTAGATGACCAAACCTGGATTGCATATTCAACAAGTGGGCAGACAAACATTTTAAAAGCCTAAAGTTTGGTGTTCAGATTCCCTGAAACGAAGCTTGGCTGCACAATTGCAGCATGGTGGTAAGCCTGGGATGCAATAGTGTTGCAGTGGGTGGAGATTTTAAGATCACGTTGAAACTAGATACCAAGATCTTTAAAGGATTTAGTAACAGTGCTCAATCTCTTGTTGCCCAAGCTGTAACAATGAGGGGACTGAGGCCTCCCGACAGAGAAATTTTGGCATTTGTCCATGAATAATGGCAGTTGACAAGCCTCAGACTAGTCGTGCACGTATTTGATTCCCGATTCAAGACCAGAAAAATCGTCATTAGTAACAACAGTAGAGCAAAGTTTAAGATCGTCTGCGAATTTTAATTGAGATATATTTGGTTCGACATTTTGAAGGTCGTTTGGAAAGAAGACAAAGAGAAGAGGACCGAGCACTGAGCCATGAGGGACACCACTAATCAGCTCACAAGAAGCAGGGAACTCCCGCTCAACAATTACACGCTGTGAACGCCCGCTAATAAAGGACCTGGTCCAGGCCAAAAGTGTCCCTTCAAAACCGTAGAATTTAAGTTTGAAGAGCCGATTAGAATGAACAAATCAGGCAAAATGGAGTCCGTGTAACTAATGATGGAAATATACAAATTGTCTTCTTTTAACTGAACTTCTCATTCACTCCACTCTAGACTGAATAATTGCTAGTACAATGTACACATGCAGCAAGACTATCCAGCAGAATATTGTTGCATCTGTGGCATCATTTCTCAGCAAAAGAATAACCCCGCTGGGACACTTAATTAATTGCGCATCACCTGTTTCCTCGAATGTATCATCAATTGGGTTTGTCAGTGTTTGGCATAAATCATTCGTGGACAGGCGGAGTCATTTTTAAGTGGCAGCTTTTAACAAGAGTATTAATTGAAGACTATCTGAGAGCCATAAGTTAGTTGCGCCACTGAATTCAATTCATGCAGCATCAAGGACCAGCAATGGGTACATTCGTTTCTACCTCAAAGAGTTGTCTTGAAATAATGAAATCGTTTTGTACAGTTTGACTATCAAAGGTAAATGGCTTTCGGCCATTCACGTACAACAGCCTTTTGTTCGTTTAGTGCTTAGCAACGTACCTCCTAAAGTGCGGGGCTCTATTCTGGAAGGCACTCTGTCTACTTTTGGTAAGGATGTATAGGGTTTTAGGCCATTTGGTCTTGGCCTGAAATCACCAGAATTGGCTGACACTGTAAGTTTTAACCAGCAAGTATATGTTCGTCTACGTGTGCCCCTATCAACTTTGCTGTCATTTTCGTTTGATAGCCTAAAGTATGGAGTATTCATAAGTACTGAGGTACGCTGCTTAAAAAGCCAAACTGTTGGACATCAGTAAAGGATAATGACCGAAAACCGCGGGCATTCCTAAACAATGCCCGAGGGCGCGCAGCGTCCCGAGGGTCATCGTTTAGGAATGCACAAGGTTTTCGGTCATTATCCGACTTAATGCCCATTACGGCGAAGAGCTCATTCCCATTATCGGCTATTGTTGGCAGACGTTCTATGCTTTGAAAGAACGTGGTATTGTTACGTTCTTGAAATAACGGGCCATTGTTTTACATTATTGGTAAGGATTCCAAAAATAGTTGAACGTGTTGCGGGAAACTAAAATTCTTGGTAGGCTACTGATGATCAAAATGCCTTATCGTATTCCGTGTTTGTGCTTTTCGATGTGCATGTTTGTGCGTTGCGTGGCAAAAATCAGGACAGAACTTTAACGCAAAGAAAACAAACTTTTGGCAGGTCAAATGAAAATAGGCGAGAATACCTTGAATACATATTAAACGTTTCAAAAATAAATCAACGTGGGTTAAAACATATAAAAGGAAAGAAGAAAACAAGCCGAACAGCTATGTGATCTAGGGACGAATTGGGTTGTTAGTTTGAATCCAGGTCATGCCACTCCAAAGGTACTACGTACACTGTACATTGTACTACGTTAATTCTAGTGTATTATTTTTGCTGTTTGGCTTGTTTTCCTCTTTCCTTTATATAATTTACATGAATTTGTGATTATGTATTTAAAACGTATAAAAGTGCAACCAAAGAGAGTCAAGCCATTTTCTCTTCCCGACAATCCTTCTCGTTGTCCTGTCAACGTGCACAGACTGTATCAAAATCAATGGCCCGAACATGCAAATACTGAGGTTGTGTATTTTTTGCCCCAAAAAGAAATACAGTAATAACATTTTGTATTACAACCGCCCCGTGGGTAACAATGTTCCGGGTAACATCATCAAAAATGTTGCAACATATGCCAATTGCTTAGTTGGATGGCTAATTAAGCAATCACAACATTCGTGTCAGCAACAACTTTGTATCGACCCAACGTAGAAGAGCAGTTCATTGTGCAAACAACTGGCCACCGTAACTTGAAATCCTTACAACAGTACAAGAAAAGTAGTCGTGGTATGCAAGCAAATATCATCGGTATTTTGAACGTCGTAGCAAATGTATCAGGCCGGCGTGTTACAAATAAAAACCCGGTCAAACATTTGGTGATTAAAAACTGTAACCATTTTACAATCATTACGTAATCTTTTGTAAATGTGACGGCATTGTAATGTAGTGCTTTGCTACTTCGAACGTGTTTTTTGTTTTGTTTTGTTAAAATAAGCTGTTTTTCAAACCCCGGGCATTCCCTAGGGAATGCCCGCACTTTTCCCGCCTTCAGATGAAAGTGCGGGCTTTCCCGGCAACAATGGGTTTTTACATTGTTGCGTATTGTTTCAGCTGGGCTTTCCTTCGCCGAAAAGGGCATTAATTATCGAGAATGTGGGGTTGGGAAGGATAACGTAAAGTTTCTTGGTGGTAGTATTAAGCCTGTTGGTATTGATGCTTCTGCTTGTGCTGGCGCTTCTGGATTCGAGGCCACCGTGGAGCCTTCTGGTGGCGATGTTGTTTCCGCTCAGCAGTTGCATAAATATAGCATTTCCTTCCTTTTCATCTATAGTTATATTTTCTTTAAACACCCTTGTACCGTCTTCCATTGTTTCATCTGCCGTTGTTCCATTAACTGCTGTTCCTTTGTCTGGTGGTTCGTCACCCATAATTCCTTCAGACATAAAAGAGTCCAGTGGCCGTGTAACAGCTATTGTCCATTCTATCGTGGTTAGCTCAATCGTCTTAGGCAGCAAATCAAGCCAGTAAATCAAGTCCCAACTCTCTGGTGTGGAGTCACCTCTTTGGATGAGAGTGGTGCAATGATATGCGGATCGATTGTGCCTCTCTTAGATTGAAATTCATCAAGAGCACACTGACAGAACTTTTCCATATTATTTCTCTCTGCAATATCTCAGAAAGCCTTTTCCCCAGCAGCTACTTAAAGATGAAAATTTACATTTTCATTTGGGTCTAGGATCTTGGAAGAGGAAGGTTAAGACAACGTTCGTGGATTATTTGTTACTACACTCCAGTATCCCTTCGCCTGGCAAAAAAGTGTTCCATGAGAGGTCAAGATCTGCTGGGTCTTCTTCGTCCTGCAGCGGTTCAAATGGCCAAACTTTGATGCAGGGGACGGACTCGGAGCTATAGTTTCCTCTGAAATTAAACACTCAGCTGGTAGCACCACTTTCCTCAATGAAAGTTTTAAAGTTGGTGGCAGAGCTTAATCAGAACACAAATTTCATGCAGTGCAAGACCATTATGAGTAGCTGAGCTACAGATTCTGCAGGACTGACTTCTAATCAAGGTTTTTTTTCCATATACACAACGAAACTTTAAGGAATGCATCTACACGCTGGTTGTAACACCATTCATCGTATTGTTGATGGTAGGCCTTATCGTACTTAATTTTTGTCAGTATTTTTTATTGTTGCAGCATATTCTTCAGTGGTATATTTCTTTCTTGTGATGTACAAGGTATCAAGTTAACAGTAAGGCATGGACTTTCTGTCGGGTTTGTTCTACTATAACTCCGTTGGTTTTCCTTCTTCAAGCAACAAACCTGGCGGCCATGCTACATGCTTTTGATTTGGGTAGCACCCACTGTGTATTTTCGTCAGCTGTCTCTCGCAAGGGTACTGGTGTTGCTGTAGGTGTCCATCGTGCCCTGCCTTGGAACTCTATTTAATTTGAAACTTTGGTTCAGGTTAGCTGTGTGGTAACCAGTCTAAGCCTGGGCGATGATTCGTGTACTGTTGTAAACGTGTGTAGACCACAGAATGATTCTGAAGCAATGCAGCTTCTGAACATCTTAGGTTTGAAGCTGTAACTCTTGTTTCTCTTGTTTCAGCTTTTGTTGTGGGGGTGGTAATTTTAGCAAAAAGTCATGGCGCCAAAGTTAGATCTCGTCTTGCTGTGCTGCTATCTGTTTTGAGGTGTGATGTTGCTGAAGCTGTTAAGTTATAGCATCAACAGGCAATGAAATGTGCTATGTATTCTGCAGTTGCCTGATAGCACTGTCCCAACTAATCCCAATGTCATGGTGTCGTGTGTTGCTCTATTCTACTCTTTGCTTTTCCATCCTTGCAGTCCCCAGGCTTAGTATTTAGGGAAGGTTTTTTCTTTCCTACCAGTCACTGATGAAAAGTATGACATTGGAATAGAGGATACTTTGTGCGTGGCTGAGTTTAGTGATGCTCTGGCGGGTCTCTCTTCTAACAAGGCACCTGGTATTGACGGCCATACAGTTGAATTCTTTGCAGTTTTTAAGGGCATCCTACTCTCGGACATGGTAAATGTCACTGGCAGTGATCTTGCACTGGTTAGCTTTGTATGTCAACGCGGCATGTTGTGCTGTGCTTACTGACAAAGAAGGGTGGTTGGCTGATCTTTAAAATTGGAGCCCTATTTCGCTTATGTGCAAAGCCCATAGGTTCTTTGCTCACTGCCTCTCAAATCAACTAAAATTTATTTTGCCATTTATTTTATCATTCAACGAATCATACTGTGTTCCAGCATGGAGCGGGAGAGATAGAGTCGCCACTCTTCACGCAAAATTGGGACAGGGCCTGTACTTCCGCCATTATCATCATCATGATCCGGTGGCAGCCATTTTCTAATGCTTACACAACGCGTGAGGGGCAAGATAGTTACAATGACGTTTAACAAACTAAGAGAACGTGGTGGTCAAAGGAAGAACTGCAGTTTGTTTTGGTTATTCCTTCCTGCTTTTTTTTTTCTAAGAAAGGAAGTATATATAATTTTTTTCAGGTGGGTGATGGTTCAAGACGGGAAAAACGGAATTGCTCCTTCCTACTTTATTTCCAAATAAGGAAACTGATGATGAAATCGGTTGTTTATTTAATTTTTGTTTGGGGGGAGGGGTTCGCTATTATTTTTTTTCCAAACAGTGAAAGAGATGCCAAAATAGGGTGTTTTGGGGAAGGGGGAAGGGGGAAAATTTGCTCCACTTCTACTTTTTTTTTCCAAATAAGAAAATAGATGACAAAACAGGATTTTTTAAGGGGAGGGAGTTACTCCACTCCTACTTTTTTTTCTAAATTAAGGAAAAGGATAACAACGAAGTTTTTTGGGGGAAGAGGGATGAGGAAGGGAATTGCTCCACTCCCATTTTTTCCACGTAAGGACACAGATAGCAAAAAAGGGTTTTTTGGGGGAGGGGGATGGGGGAGGGAATTGCTTTTCTCCTATTTTTTCTCCAAATAGATAAACAGATGACAAAATTGAGTTTTATTGGGGGGAAGGGGGAGGGATTTGCTCCACTCCTACATTTTGGGAGGGGGAAGGAAGTTACTCCACTCCTACTTTTTTTTTCTAAATTAAGGAAATGGATGACAACAGTTTTTTTGGGGAGGAGGGATGAGGAAGGGAATTGCTCCGATCCTATTTTTTTTCCCACACCGATAACAAAAAAGGGGTGTTTTTTGGTGGGGGGGTGGAGGGAATTGCTTCTCTCCTATTTTTTCTCCAAATGGGGGGGGGGGGGTTGTTTCACTACTTTTTTTCCAAATAAATGTAACTGCTGCGACGGGTGCTTGTATATATTTGGACTGGCAAGGTACTTGACGTCTCTTGTGTAAAGGTTCTTCCAGTGTGGGAAAAGGAAAAATAATAATAAAACTATTTCTTTATTGGTGTGGAGGGGGGAGATTTGAGGGAATAAAATGCACAAGTAAAGTGTATGCATGCTGTAACCCGTTAGACCACAGTAATTAAATAAGAATGCGGGTTCTAGCCTAATAAAAAAAGCGTCCTCTACTTAGTTTATTTTCCTCAGTATTTACCGTTGTATATCACTTTTTTTCCTTGCGTTTTCTTTGCACGTTTATCTGAACAAGGAAAGAAATGGAGTTTCGCTTTTGGGGAAGGGAATGGGGAAAGAATACAAGGCAAATAAGCAACGTAACGAAATTTGGTTCTGCCTTCAAATACACCAAATGCTGTTAAGCTTATTTCTATTTAATTTTATTACGTGTTTGCCTCAGAATTTACACATAACATCGGCTGCAACATCCCATCATATGCTTGCGTAGCCTAGGCGCGTCTGCCATTCATGTAAGCCGGAGTCTCCCGACCAGACATTTCAACATTGCGGCCACAGACCTATGATTGCGGCTAGGTAACAAAAACTGTGCATCGAATAAATTCTCCAGTCCTCTCTCTGCTTACCTTTCGCGCAATAAGTTTTCCACTGCACACAACACAACTTGAGTTTGAACAGTGCTGGTCATATTTGAGGTCCAATATAGGTTTACAACATGATGAAGCAGCGAACGACTACATACATTTTTGTCATAAAATTGACACACAACGTTCGCCGCAACCTGACTACGCGCGTCTGCCATTTATTTATCCCGTATTCGGGGCGATTCCCGCCGGCATGACCTTTGAAGATTACGGCTAAACAACGAAACCGTTAAGCACAAATCGAATAAATTCTAAAGCTCCCTGCTGACCTTTCACGCGTTACATTTCCCGCTGAACGTTCCTTACCAGCATTAACTTGAGTTTGAACAAGTGCTGGTAATTTTTTAGGTCCAATACAGGTTGAAGCAGCGAACGACTACATAGTCAAAAACACTTCGCATCAACCGACAATTACAAAATGGATGCCGTGACAAGTCTGCCAGGCCGCCAAGAGGGAATTGACATCATCTGAGCATGCGCATTGACAAGCATTTGTTGTCTCAGAAACAAGCTCTGTCCCGTGCAGCAACGTTGAGTGGCTAGTCCATCACACATAGTGTGATAGTATATAAGTCCATGGTTCCAGGTAGAAGTATTTATGATAAAGTTTTTCTTGTTAATAAGGTTACTGCATGCTGTAATTAGAGCGATTTGCCTTTGGCTTCAGATCACAGGAAACCATTTGATAATGGTAGCCATGCTCATGTTTTCAGTGTGCTTAAGCGAATGGACCTTCTGTCAGTTTTCATAGCATGACTAATTTGTTTGTATGTACGTACACACTGTTTGGTAGATTAAAATTCTTTATTGATAGTGGGTAGGGCTGTTTCAGATACAGAGAAACCAACATGCACACTCACGACAGAGGTGCCTCACCGATTTGGATGGAATGCTAAAGCTGCACGAATTTCCTCCACACCTTGGTTTGGGCCTTGTACTTTTGCACACAGACCATGTTGCAAGAACCTTTGTTGACCAACCTGTTATGGACGTAACATCTGGGGATTCCCTTCCATTCATCATTCATTCGGAAATGTCTTTCTAAATGTGGTTTCGACTAGCCAAACCACACGTTGCACTTTCTTAATGGGAGACACCATTTTCTTTATGATGTCATGATAAGCACTGTTACTGCTGTTCTTTGGCAATGGTGCTACTACACAAAAATGTAGAGAGTTTTCCTACCTTTCAGTGCAAATCGCATGTGAATTGCCTTTTTTTTTAAGGAAGTTATGAATTTTTGTTATTTGGGAGTTATTTTGTTGACAACCTGTACAATGCCACAAGACAGAGGGACTTCAGAAAACCGTACGAGACTCCATCAATCACCACTGCACCATCCGAGGGACATAAGGAGAGAGCCAATGAAACTTTTAAAATCACAAGACGATGATCAGTGGGCCCTTCCAACCAGTCACTCTCACAAATTGTCGGGCCAGGAGTTGAGGCCAACTGGAAGACCTCTGTAAACCAGGCAATGAATGCATTGGCCATGTTCATCCCTCGAAGAATGCACTCACTGGATTCACCAAAGATCCAGGTGAGGTAATGTTTAGAATCTTACTGACTTAACAAGATCCAAACAGATGGAGGACAGCACTAGCCAATCCGAGCACACAAATGAGACCAAAGGACGCCTTCTTGTTCAAATTGAACCGTGACTCATGCAAAATCGCAGAGAACACAAGTCAAAAAAACTCAAAAGGAAAGCAAAACCACTGTTGGTGGGCTGTCCTGTGGTCTCTTACCGCAACCGTACAAGCTAATATCCACCACACTGGGTGAGTAGACATCGGAAGCCTCCAGGGAATCCTATCATGAAGAGCATTCCACGCATTGAACCACGGGCCAAAAATCCCATGCTCGACAACTGGGTGGTACATGGACATTCCACGTATGGCGGGAATCACTCTGGTTGAATACAGAAAAATGGGGAAATAATCACTCCCTCAAAGATCATCAGAAACACTAAATCCAAACAACTCTATTAGATGCTTAGAACACAGAAATAGCACCACAACTGACTCCCATACCACTTCTTACTATCCCACAACCAATGATGAGCTTTGAAATCCCCAGACCTAATCCCCAGACCTACCGCAGAAGAACCATTCGTCAAAAGTTAGCCACTACATGTACAAACACAACGGTAAACCAAAAAATGCCCAACCTAACACTCCCCCCACAAGCATCATTACCTGAACAACCGGGAAGACATAGGGAGTATGTGGCACCTTCCAGTTCAGTAGAATCCGGACATTCGATAACAGATTATTACTCAAACAGTTATAGTCTGGGACTCTGGCAGGGGGTAAGGGGGAGGCAGTGTTACCCACCAACATTTTCCCAGGCCAGTACAGTTGACCCTTACAATTTTAAGGCTTTTTTTTCGGCCCAAATGACGAACACTGAATCACTAATATAACACAGATATTAACAAATTTATAATTTGTCGTTGTTTCCCAAAATCAAGTTTAAAACTAAGAATAAGTCAAAGGGTTTGTAATAAAGCATGAAAAGGAGTCTTATCCAGTAGTGTAACGAACAAGTATGGAAAGTACACACTGCATAGAGGTTCAGCCTCGCAGTGCATCCGTATGATATGCAAACAACTGTCTTAAGAATGCCGACTACTGAATGAGTTAGACAATGCAATGGTTCACATTGCATCCTTCCCTACAGTTGAATCTAAAGGAGTCTGATCCCCACGAGCCCGATCATACCATGTCTTCGTATATGATAATGTCTCTAAATTAAACCTTATTTATGAGGCGGTAAACATGACGCCACAGTAATTATAATGAGTTGTGCGTTTTTGCAGCTCATATCCAATGCGTCATTTGTTAATGGCGGCTGTTAATCTTTAAGTGACGTAGTATTGTTGTTAACTTTCGGCTGAAGGCCGATCACTCTTGCAGTAATGCACTTATTGTTAGCTGTTGACTGCCTATTGTTGTTGTTTTTTCCCCCGAGACGTCCTAGTTGTGAAGAGGGCGAGTTGTTGTTGACTCTGGGTTTTTGGTAGAAAAACACGGCCATGTTTGGTTTTAGTGTGAAGCATGGAACGGGCTTTATTTTTTACCATTTAGTAATGGTAATTCCATGCTTATGAGCCGTTAAATGTAATCCGCTAGTCGTTAGGGCTGCAAACAACTATTTTTTTCTAGAATTTTTACACGAAGTTTTGTTTGCAACGTTGCTTATAAAATGTCGCCTCAATAAAACCCAGTTTGCCGTCAGCCCAACTTTTTTCCTCACTTCTTCTCATGCGGCCTGCCAACGTTTTGCTATACTGACAACCAACGTCAGCGTTCCACGGATTTCCCCTCTGAAGTGGAATTGAAGATGAAGATTTCTTCCCCCGAATTCGCCATCGCATTCCACCTCCGTTGGCCTGTTCCCACAGTTTGATAGCATAGTTTGGTAGCACAGTTTGGTAGCACAGTTTGGAAGCACAGTTTAGTTTGTAGCTTGGAAATGCAACATTTTTTGGTAGTACCGTTTGGAAATGTTGGCACCAGTTGGAAACTGGACAGTTTGGCGTGATTGACGTGCAGGATCCCAGTAACGTACGGAAGTCTGAAATCTGACGATCGTTTGGAGGAAAGAAGCGAGAAGCAGGCAACCGTTTTTCCCCTGAATTTTCGTAGAAGGAAGCAAGATACAAAGCTGAGCAGTGGTTTGCCGTGAGTACGTTTACTCGTTTTGCCTCCCAGTACAACAGCTGCGCAGTGCCGGGCGCGCTTGACCAGAGGAGTTTTTTCCTGACGTCACCACTTGTGGTTCCCAGGGCCGACTGTATTAATGTTCCGAGGGGGTCGCCAACAAGTGAAGTTTGAACGGATTTCAGCCGACAGAACGACGCCAGCAGGGACGACATCACATTGAACACGGGTCAAGTTTCAAACAAGTCCTCACCGTTGCCGATAACTGCCATTACAAGTTTCAACTCTACAGGCTCAAAAGTTGTGTCAGTGCGTTTGCCTATCGAGATGGGCACGATAATTAAGTGTTTTTTATGGCCTGTTTGTTAAAAAAAATTACCGTGTTTGGTAATTGGTGTTAAGTGAAAGTGTAAGTGTTTCTCTCCACAGTCGCCGTGAGGAGGTGGTGTTGGCCCGTTGCGCATTGGTCACACTCGACTTACTCACTGTTTCCTTTTGCGGGGGGTTGACCCTCCTGAATGTTATTGGTGTCGGCGGCCACTTACGGTCCGGCACTTCCTTGTTGATTGTTGCCATCTTGATGGTTTTCATCGTCGTTTCCATCTTCCGCATGACATTGTGCGTCAATTGGGCGATAAGTCTGTCCTCCTGTCCGGTGTTTTTCAATTTTTGCAGGAGGTACAGATGTATGACAAGATTTAGGTTAGGGGTTTGAATAATATCTCTGTAATGTGTGGTGCAGTGGCAACCCGGACCACTGCACTGTGACTGAGGTTGGCGCTAATGACCAAGCTGTCGACGCGCCATTAAGCCTCATTCCCCCCCCTCTCCAAAGAGAGTAAGGCCTACGCAAAATAGTCAAGCACGGAGATATGCTGTAAGTACGCTAATTTCATTGCATTTTTTCTTCCCCAGGTGGCGTTTTGCACTTAACAGTTTGTCATTTTTTCCGGCGTATTTTTGTGTGTCGTATTACAGTTGCTGTATGCTTTTGATAACGTTATTACTCCTATTCTTATTGCTTTTTTGCTCAATGGGTTTGTTGCAATTACGGATTAGTGCGATTGATTAGTGCCATTAATTTGTGTTCATATATGTTTTTTTTTGACAGCAGCATAATATTACTGTTATTATTGAATTGATGTGGGTGAAATTAACTCAGTTCATTATTTGTTATAATATTTCTTTGTTTGTTCATCATGGCTTATTGCAATTACCCTATACAACAAATTCAGGTACAGCCGCCAGTGCTTCAACCATTCATGTATAAAGGGGTGGAGATCCTAACAGAGTCCAATTATCAAGCGTGGTCCACGAAAATCCAGGGGTTTAAATTGAAGCATGGATGGGGGCAAGTTTTGGATCATGATCCTCCAGCGGCAAATGAGGCCCAAGCTGTTATAGATGCTTATCAAGCAAAAAATGGAGACTGTATCTGTTTCTTGTATCAGACAATTTCCCCAGCCATTTTATTTCAATTTCAAGGTGTCACCATTGCAAAACAGATTTGGGACACTCTTCGAAATCGTTATGGTCAGCAGCACCAGAATTACGGGGAATTCTTGCATCGTCAATTTTCTAAGCTAAAATCCAGCCCAATGAAAGGATTCCTACTTTTATAACTAGAGTAATTGGTTTAAGTCAAACTTGTGTAGCAGCGGGAAAGCAGATTACTGAAAGGGAAATTTGTATGACAATTCTTGATGGCCTGGATAGACCTCAGTTTGAGGTTACGAGGGAGATGCTATACCAGCAACAAAACTTAACAATAAACTTAGTACAAAATTCTCTTGCACACAGGCAGCTGCTATTAGATCAGGCACAACAAAATGGAAATATGGAATTTTTCCACTCTTTGCCTCAAGTTGGAAGCGTACCTCTATCCTGTGGTTACCCATTGTACCCACTGGGCTATGGGCTCATGTACCCTCCTCAGTTAATGGGGTAACCAGTTAATCCACCTCAGTTGCAGATGGCTCCTTCAACCAACCCTACGAAAACAGCAAATGCGGTGAATGTAAATTGCTGGTCCTGCGGGAGCGATTAGCATAGGTTCTCTCAATGCGACCGCATTACGAGGGAACAGTGTGTAGGCGTCAGGTGCTGCTCATGTTGGGGTTATGGGCACGGGAGTGGGCAATGTGCGAATAATACCTCTAATAACGGTGCAAAAAATGTTCCAGAGGGGGTCCCGAACAATCCGGAAAGTTCCGTTCGAATAGAGGCAGAGGGATGCGAGATAACAGAGTCCCGACAACCCAAAAGGGCCGGAATAACAGTGATGCATCAAATGATGAGAATGCTTATGCCTTGGGTTCTTCCGTAGCGACCGCCCATGAGGGGGGAGTCCCGGTTTTCCGTTTTGATAGTGGCGCAGATACGCACATTCTTAACTTTAAGCCAGAAAATGTGAGATTTGTCATGTTGTAATGTTGTTAATGTGGGTCTGGCAACAAATGAGTCGACCGCTCAGGGTTTTAAGATAGGGGATATTAATATAGTTGGGCACAACAGGCAAGGAAAATATTTCTCTAAGCCATTGTTATTAAGTAACATCACGTACATCCCCAATGCAAAATGCAATTATGTTTCAATGGGTAAGTTGGAAGAAAATGGTTATTACATACGCCACGTTGATGGTAAAGTTTTTGTATATCAGAAATCGTACCCACGTACCTGCGTTTTTGTATTTGAGGGGAGGAATCGTCTCTTCGACTCGGCTGCTACGCTGTACAATGTACACAGCGTCCGGTCAGGGGGGAATGCGACATGCACTTTTGACATGATGCATAGACGAATGGGTCATGCTTCAACTGACAAAATAATACTCATGTACGCGGATAAGGTTGTAATAGGCCCAAGATTGCTGGGGAGGCTTCCTCCCTTTTGTAAAGTCTGTGCCGAGACTAAAACCAGGAGTAAGCCTCACCCCCGGTTAGTGAAGCCCATTGCTCACAGGCCACTCCAGCAATGGAACTAGGATTTAAGTGGTCCCAGTAATGTTGCAGGCTTACAAAACCAAAGATATTTATTTACAATAGTGGATTTGTATACTAGGAGGTATTTTGTAATCCATATAGAACATAAGTCTGATGTGTTACCCAATTATTGTAAACTTGTCAAGCACAGGAGGTTTCTACTGGTCTAAATCTTCAACGCATTTTTTCTGACAATGGCGGAGAGTTTCTGAGCCAGAATTTTCAGAGGTTTTGTTCTGAGAAGGGCATAACACACGTGCGAACCATGGTTAACTGCCCCCAGGCCAACTCACCTGTCAAACGGGTTCATGGTCTTATAAAAACAATAGTTCGTTCTTATTTATGTGATGCCAATCTTCCTACGTGTTTTTGGGCAGATGCGGCAATAGCGGCAGTTGATGCCCGTAATTGTTTGAGCACCAAGTCCCATATTGATGGTAAAACCCCTCTAGAAAAGTGGAGCGGAAAGCCCCCAAATATATTTAAACAGAGACGATTTGGGTGCTTGGCGTACGTACACATTGACAGAAATAAAAGAGGAACTTATGACCCTACGGGGAAACCTCACATCAACTTGGGCTATTGCTATGAACGAAACGGGTACAAACTTTATGACCCGTTCCTTCAAACTGTTGTGTACAGCAATAATGTAGATTTTTACGAGGAGAGGAATGGTTCGGAGTTGTTTGGCCAGGGTCCGCACCATGTGCCCAGTTCTTGGTCATTTGATGAAACAACGGAGAATTTACATAATGCCTTCCTTATGATAGATGATGATCCCTCTAACGATGATGATGAGGACACGCAAACACCAATCCAACCAACTCTTCAACCACCTCCTCCTCCACCAACTGCTAATAATAACGGAGCTGTTGCATGTACTCCACTTCCAAGAGTGGGAAGGTCACGCAATCGCAATGAATCCTTAACCCCACGCCTGGCCACTCGTTTTTCTAATAGACTCAGAGGTTTGTCCCCAGAACCCTTTGTATAACCAGTTGATAGTTGCGGGAATATTATGATTAACTCGCAAGACGAAGATATACCAAGTAGTTCTTGAGATACATGTTTTTTGTAAAACTTGCATGATGTTAACCTTTTGTTTTTACACTCAACTAACACTCAACTAACAACTTGTTAAATAAGACGGCAAGCTATAACCTAAACCTAACAAATTGTATTGAGGCATCATATTTAGTATGGAGGCAGTATGATCGAAACCACCCTCTGCTAGGCAACGTATTGTAATACGATGTACTGCCGAGTTGTAAACATTGTAATGACACGAGGGGTGGGGTGGCTTGGACTCGTGAGACTTGTGAAGATTAAGATTTGTGGAAATATGAAATTGCGAAACCCCACATCTCACTAAGGGGTTTATGAGGCGGTAAACATGACGCCACAGTAATTATAATGAGTTGTGCGTTTTTGCAGCTCATATCCAATGCGTCATTTGTTAATGACGGCTGTTAATCTCTAAGTGACGTAGTATTGTTGTTAACTTTCGGCTGAAGGCCGATCACTCTTGCAGTAATGCACTTATTGTTAGCTGCTTACTGCCTATTGTTGTTGTTTTTTCCCCGAGACGTCCTAGTTGTGAAGAGGGCGAGTTGTTGTTGACTCTGGGTTATTGGTAGAAAAACACGGCCATGTTTGGTTTTAGTGTGAAGCATGGAACGGGATGTATTATTTACCATTTAGTAATGGTAATTCCATGCTTATAAGCCGTTAAATGTAATCCGCTAGTCGTTAGGGCTGCAAACAACTATTTTTTCTAGAATTTTTACACGAAGTTTTGTTTGCAACGTTGCTTATAAAATGTCGCCTCAATAAAACCCAGTTTGCCGTCAGCCCCACTTTTTCCCTCACTTCTCATGTGGCCTGCCAATGTTTTTGCTATACTGACAACCAACGTCAGCGTTCCACGGATTTCCCCTCTGAAGTGGGATTGAGGATGAAGATTTCTTCCCCTCAATTCGCCATCGCATTCCACCTCCGTTGGCCTCTTCCCACATCATTAACCTTCGGAGTGCATACTATGTCGGGTGAGTGACTAAAATGGCCGTAGTTTTTCCAGTATCGTAGATGAGTATAATTTAAATGAATATTGACAATGTCATTGAAATGTTTGCATCACTTAAAGATCGCTGTAAACGTAGGTTAAGAAACAGACAACCTATTGCAGTCTTCATTATGCTTTTAAAGCTAAGTGCCTGGTTAGTTTTGTAAATTAAACAATCTTGGTTGTTCCCTGTTGTAAGCAAGACAATGTATCTGTGATCTACGTTATATCTGACATTTGTAGGGTGGGTTCGAGGTTGAAACCTGGCTCGGCAAAATAAAATAAAAAAATTAGCGCTTTAGAATCTTAGGATTTATTACATATTTGTTGAAAAATAATTTTTTTCGGTGTGTTGTGCTTGGTGAAACAATTTCTTTTAGGCATGTTGGGCCCAAGAAGAGATTTCGCATAGGGGCCCATCCAAAGTTCGTTATGCCACTGATCTGTCATACGAATTTGTATGCAAACCATCCGGACCAGCATAAGAATGGAGCATGTGAAGAAAAGACTGGCCAACCCTGAGAATTTCTTTCTGGAAAGGACTAGGGCCGCAAAAAAGGAATTACAACTTACCAAACGTTGTGCACCTGAATACAACAACCAAGTCACGCTAATGAAAACTGATAGGAGGCCCATTCGCTTAAGCACACTGAAAAGATCAGCATGGCCAACGTTATCAAATGCTTCATTTCGATCTAAACTCAGTAAGGCCAACAGCAGATTGTACTTATTAGAGCATTCATTAACAAGGGGGGCGTTATAACATATATGTCTCACCTGGGTACAGTGGGACTGATTTCATGAAAAAAGAATTGGCAATACAGCTATCAGACGATTTGAAAGACAGCGATCCAAGATCAGAGTAACATATCCTTAAAAGCTGCGAGGAATTCAATTGCAGGCCCATCACTGCAGGGCACATCGTCTGCCAGAGGCATCACTAAATTCCGCCATGCACAAAGTAAGCCCAATTCCAAAATCAAAGGACTCATTACTGGTTGGTAAGAAAGAAAGAGCCTTCTCTAACCACTGAACCTGCATAGTGAAAGACCTGAAAACGCAAAAGTAAATACAAGCAACAAAGGGCACCACAGCATCAGGATTTTTAACTGTGATACTCCAACCAGCCAACCACAGGGAGCCCACAGCACATTTCACTGAATACATCAAGGAGCAAAGTGTCTGAAGGTCCCCTCCACTAAGACTGTGCTGCACGAACACGCATTTGTGTCGCCATTGTCAAAGAGAACAACCTGTCTCCGCGGTTGTGGAGGTGGGGCCTCCCACCGAAAAGCAGTGACTAAACAATTCTCTAAGAGGTGGAAACTAGCTGGTGATCTTTGTGTGGCAGCTATTTGACTATTAGTAATGTTTGACATCGTTCTCCCATGTTAAAGCCGAAATTTCCTGCACCTTTTATTATTTTCCACTCAAATTTAGTATAGGCCTACAAGCTTTGTTGGACTTGGGGAACACGAGTACCAACTTTTATTAATTTCCTATTTATCACATCGGAGATAGGGACTTTAGCAGGAATCGTGAGTTTCATTTTTGACTCGTTGTTGTTGTTGTTATTTGGACACATTTGTACAATGGTCGCTATAGACTAAACCATTTGTCCTAGAAAGCTGGTTCTTATCTCATTTAAAAGAGCTACTTCCGGAGATGTACTCTTTATAGAAATAGAAATTTCAATTAGTTGTGCCATTCCGGAGTTACGGGGCCCTGAACGATCAGATTTATTGTTTTACATTATTTTAGACATTGTTGTTAGGCAATAATGCCAATCAGCAAACGCCAGCCGCAAGGCGTAGACTCAAGAGCAAACAAATGCTAACAATGCTAGTATGCCAACAATTCACCCATACTTTCAGGAAACGTAAATAGGAAGCATTAGGGCTCGTTTATGCAACGACAGTTTTCTCGCTGACTAGCTCTTACTTGATCGATACTAAATCTGATGGCTGCTTCTCGCCTTTACCGGAGTATGCGGCTTTCGAGTTGTCTATGCGTGTTAGTAACCATGGTATCGACGCAGACGCAAATCTTTTCCTCGTGCCTCGTGACACGGCGTACGATGCTTGCAACATTTGAGCGTCATACAATACGAAAACAATATTTACTGCAGTACAAGGCGACGGACTGTTTTTTTGTATGCCGGCATTCGATGGTTTGTCTTCGATTCGATGGCCACGAAATGGACGCCATGTTGGATTTTGAATTCTCGCTGCGAGAAGCTATTTATTCTACCGACATTTGATCATTGCTAGAAGCTGTATTTTGAGGGAGAATAGCAAATTTTGGAAATAGCGTGAAATGGCAACAATCTTGTAGCAATGTTTAAAATTACTGTAGCACTTTGTTCTTTATCCGTGTTGTTATTTATAATACATACAATTTGTGATCTATTACCGCATTCATTTAGTAGCAACGGGAAACTAATCGTAAATAAATAACGGTTGACTAGCAAATAGCTTATGGCGAGCGAGAAGGCCTTTTTGCGTGAACGCGCCCTTACCCTTATCACGATTTGTTGTTTTTTTTTATATATTGGTTTCAAGTTACTTTCCTATGTTAAAGCTATGTTCGTTGCCCATTTGGCTTGTTATCCTGTAATAATATCAACAAAGGCCAAAGCTGCTGAAACAAAGTTGCAGAAAACCCAACTTACAACAGAAACACTTTCACTGAATGAGCGAGCGAAGCGAGCGAATTTCAGTGCATTTGCAAGGAGTACAGATGACAAACTTGGTATGTCAAAGTAACACAAATTAGAAAACAAAAACGAATCGTTTGGTGTTTAAGGTAAGGTTTAACTGATTCAAAGTCAAAACAGAACGAACACAAATTAACTTTCCTGTAAGATTTCAGATACTGCAGTGTTCTGTACTGTGTAGTCCATGTGAAACCTTACTGCTGTATCCAATAATTATACACGTAAATACAATTAAAACCATAACCCAACCTAAAAAACTGTTGACGCCGAAACAAAGGAAGAACAATGTGAAGCTACACACTCGGCCACTTTCTGGGCCAAATGTTTCAGCATTCTTCAGTCAAGTTGTCTACTTTCCGTTCATAACCCTACTGATGACACATATATAATATTTCAAGATTTTCAACTCACTTTTCCACGCATGAAATTTTATTATAACTTTATAGGACATTTCCAGGTTTTCAAGGACTCGTATAGCAACCATGAATTAACTGTACAGTTGTGCGAAGTACACTGAACTGATACGATTAGTTTTTAACAGCGATGTCATTTAGCCAAGCTTACCAAACGTGTGGAAAAGTAAAAAAAAATGGTAAAAACATTTGAATACAGCAGTTAGGTTTCACGTGGACTACACAGTAGAGCAACACTGCAGTATCTGAAATTTTACAGGAAAGTTCCTTTATGGTTTTGACTTTGGAACAGTTAAACCTTACCTAAACATCTAACAATTAGGTTTTTGCTTTCTAATTTATTATAACTTTGAATTTTTAGTCTTCTGTACAGCCGTACCGGCTGAAAAGACTATTGCAACAACTTTGTCCGTCCGTCCGTCCGTCACTTTTTTCAACTTCGCAACGGTACCAGATATTGACGACCACTGTTTACAACGTTAGATTCAGTGTGAGAAGTTAGATAAATAACATGGCAAATTAAAATATCGTTACTTCCTTATAGCTAATAGAATTCTTCGACGTAACTAAATTAAATAATAACATTTGATCGTCGAATTAAAATCTTAAGGTAACACTCAAACAAATGGCTTTTAGCTTCGCTTAAAATAGTCTCGTCGCATTGTTGCATAATGAATAGGCTTAACGTCGAACCAAATTCTCCATTAGGCCTATATCTGCTACTTACGAAATTAAAACTGCATTTTTAAAGTCAGGCCTAAAAATGAAAATTAGGCCTAAAATCATGTTACCATGGCAACGTCAAGTTGCTACGAGTTGCTGTTGGCTTCATCAACAGCGTCTCTCTCGTCACTTCCCTACTACCACTGATCTGTATAGGCTACGTAGCGCGTTACGTTGTAACACTGTAACTGTGTGCCAGTAGGCGCACCGTGTTGCAAAAATGAATAGGCTTACTATACAATGTATATCTTAGCTGCTACTTACGAAATTAAAACTGTTGGTTAAAATTAGGCCTAAAAGCTGACAATTACGCCTAAAATGTAAAATAGGCCTAAAAGCTAACACATTTTTAACCGACAATTGTGATGGCTACTGATTTTAGATTAGTATAATTGCGTGATATAGGTATGCGCCTCAACATTGGTAGTGGGGGAACTGTACAGAACACCGGGCAGTCGCTGTAGCCACTTGTTTCCTGTGTAAGTTTATGTAAGTGTTACAGACAAATTTTTTCGTACCAAAATCTTTTTCCTCACAGAATTTCTTTTTATCTAGGAAATGTTTTTCCTCCAGAAATTAGACCTTGCAGGTAATATATTTTTCCCTATGGATTGACCAATATTACATTTATTTTTTATTTTTAGCATAAAGTAGCCTCATAAGAACCAGTGTATCAGGTTGGTTTCAAGCATGCAATGATTAGGAAATTCTTATACGTACATCTATTAAACTCAAACTGAGAAGGGCTCGGGAAGTATTGATTGCATTCCAAATTTTCTCGTTTGTTACATTCCCTTTCTCCAAGATAAACATGATCATTATTGCGCACTGAACGGGATCAATATCACTGCTGAAGGTACTCATGATATCAACTGTCTGATTATTTTCAGAGTTACATACATTTACTTCAGGGTAACTTATTTCTCTTTGCACTTTGTATCCCACATCAACACTAGTTGGTTCAGACAAATAAAATTCCAGTCTCTCATACATTTGGTATGTACACACAGAAAGGCATGAGCAGCAAACGAAAAACCAGACAAGTCTCCAGTTTGTTGTTTTGGTTTTATCAACACATTGTCGTATTCCTGCCAAAGAGAGTGATAGTGGTCTTTGCTGTTGAACTGTAAATGACACCATACGTCGAACTCGATTCTGAAATGCTTTTTCGTATATGTTTTGCTTATGTTGAAAACAATGCACGCGTGAGACAGACATCTTAGCACTGTATGTCTTGATGGAACCTACATTTAAAGAAGTTATAAACAATCAATGAATACTCATAATGTTGTGATGAAATAAAGCAATGTGCAATGAAATAGTGATTGCTGACTTAAAGGGGAAGGACCTGAAGGCTACACCGGAAGTTACGCTACTTATCGATACGGATTCACTTTGAATTATTCTTCCTTATATTTAGGATGAATCCTTGTAAAAACTATCTACTTCAATTGTAATTAAACAACTTCTTTGAGTAAACCAAAGAAGTTGGTTAATTAGAATTGAAGTAAGTTGTATCCGCCCAAAACTAAAACTGGTAAGAGAAGCCGCCAAGTTTAAAAAAAGGGTTGGCCTTAGAAATTAGTGATATCATTCAACCAGGGAAAGGCGGCCAAGGTTAATCCTATTAGCCAAGTTAATCACACCTACTAATAGTTCGAAGGTTAAATGAAAACTAGAAGATTGCTACTAGCATAAGCTAGCATAGCATTTGCTATTGTCATTCCAAATAAATTAATAACAAGCGTAACAGCATGATAATTGTAAGAACCTAATCAATTCCTATGGAATAAAAGATACCCTGTGTCTTATTGAACCAGTAATGAGAAATTTATTCGGGTCGTGGGGCATATAATTCATTTTGAATTCGCGTACCGTAAAAAAAAACTATTTGTATTTGGTGGGGAAAAAAACGACCAAACCTTTGCAATAAAAGATACGCCGTCTCTTCGTGAACCACCTATTTGCAACAACAATGAATTTTGACAATTAGGTACTGAAACGATAAGCGTGTAACACTTAAGCATGTTATAATCTACTGTTGGATGACAATACAAACAATGATTACAACAATACTTCTGCATTTACGAGCCACTTCAGGACCACGTGCTTCTAGCTGCAACCCCCATTTTTAAAAAAGGCACATCCCCATATGACGCTTTACCTGTCTGCCGAAAAGACATGGGAGCCTGCGGACTAGTTACTAGTTACTAGTCACTAGTTACTAGTTACTAGTCACCAGTAACACAAATCAACGTTATTGAGGACACTTTCTCTCCATGAAGGACACGTTCCCACATTTTCGTGTTGAGTTTTTCTTTGTTACTGGACCCAAGATATTTGATTCAAACGATTTGCAAAGATTTCTACCGCATGGGGAATTTACACCAGTATGCTGAAATCACGTATAAGTTGGTTTCAGTTAAAGACACAGTCTGCTAGTAAGCCGCCATCTGACAACAATTACACTCTAACAATTACGCTCTAACAATTAAGCTCCAACAACAATAAAACGTCTACTTGGTGGCGACACACTAGCGTGTGTCTAGATTTATAAGGGTTTATCCTAAAGATAAGGAAGAATAATTCAAAGTGAATCCGGATAAAACATAAGTGTTTGGCTTGTTTACTGTTAACAATCAAACCAGACATTTATTTATTTATATACTACCAGAACCGAAAAAATCTAAACATTTCGTGTACTCTACTCTACTTAAGAAATAACTGCCATACCAAATTTTAAATTGAGGTTGGGCCTACCCAACGAGCTCTGTTGGTCACGAACATATATGATCAATACCCCCTGCCCCCTCTGTACACGCCACTGCTGCATGTTGTTCAGCTGTTGCCACTGTTACCCCCAGTTCATCTGTGAAGCCTGGTGTTTCTCTTGTGTCATATGTCACAAGTGTAGGTGGAACCCCCAATGAATTGGTTGCATCATGCTCTAGGCAACCAAAAAACGTTTCCGTTTCTCTAGTTCACTTCTTGCAGCGAGAATCAAATTTGCTCCAGTTAACGGTATAGATTTTGATACAGAAAGTACAGGTGGTGTCCTGTATGTTAGTAGGAGGAGTGTTGGAGACACCCCGGCTATGCCAAACTGCGTTACTATCAGTGAGGGTAGTAGCTTGTAAATGTCAGCAGGGTTATCAGATGAAGGTTTTACATCTGTGAAAGTGCCATGTGTAACTGGCCACAACGACACTGTTGTTCATGACGTTGTGGATGTCAGTTTTCAGCATGATGTTGTTTGTGGTCTGGTTGAAGAGTTAGTTGACGACCCAGTGGTTAGAGTAGTTAATGAATTAAATGCGTTTTGTAACGATGGGGGTGTGTTGGGGATTGAGGATGCGGATGGCAGTTAGGATGACACTTCGTCAATTTGTTGCTTGCGGTTGGAACATGTTTTAATCATGAACTGGGTTCCTTATTTCCCACCCCTTGTCACTGCTAGCAAAGGTGTTCTTTCTTCTATGTTTAGATTGTGGTTGAAGGATAAATGGCTATCTTTGGGGTATGAGGATTTTTCGCCTCCGATTTTAGTTTTTAGTATTTGGTACTCAGTATTTATAGGATAACGACCGAAAATCGAGGGTATTATAAAACAATGTCACAAGGGCACGCCAGTGCCCGTGAGCATTGTTTGTTACAATGTCACGAGGTTTTCGGTTATCTGCTATAGTGCCCATTGATACTACAATAGAAAATCACGAGTGCCGCTTTGCTCTTGTTGCTGCAGGGGAAGTTCGTCTAACAGTGCACAAACACGAGCTCCAACTTGAACAATACATTCCACAAACAGCGGCATAATGCCAACAAAACAATGATGAGTTATACCACCCTTTGTAGCCAACAATCGTTGAACAATGCTTTAACGATTGTTGAATATATTACCTCGTTTTGCGTGCATTATACGAAAAACGGGGGCAACATGTACAGCAATTGGTACAGCATTGCTTAACCATTGTTATATCAGATAACATCAAATGGGCATTATTTAGACACAGCGCATGGATTGTAGACATTCAGGCTCACGTAAATAGGCGACTTCTCGAGAAAGTCTACGACACATATAAAGCTATTAGAAAACAAATTCAAAATCATTTGATGCTTAAAGCAAAGTTTAAGTGAACCAAAGTCAAAACAGTACAGGACACGAAGAAGCTTTCCTGTAAGGTTTCATATACGACTGTGTTGGTGAAGTGTAAAAGTACATGTGAAACCATACTGCTGCCCTCCAATCGGTACTGAAGCCAAATAAAATATGTCTCACAAACCGTGTCTAAACAAGTGAATGATCTTTCCGAGTTGTGTCATGGCCATCCCACAGCAAGCTCCGTAATTATTTTTCAGAAACCGTGTGGAGACAAGCAGATAAGCTTTGCGGGTTGTGTCAAGGTCATTGTGGCGAGTTCTCTGTGGGCCTTTGACGCCACTTACCTTGCTTTGCCACCAGTCATCAATATAGTTGATAACAATTGAGGAAGGAGAGCGAGAACGAATGGCCCCAACTTCCAGAACCGAAGTCAGTATTCGAGCATGGAGAGCATTTGTTTGTAGTTAGAATAAATGCCGATTGAAAGACATTAACCGAATTAATCAGAGGCAATTTCGTGGCGAGCTTGAGATCAGATCAGGCTGCAACCGAAGCTACCTGTGGACAGCAAAGATTCGCTGCGTGAAAAGCAACATAAAGACCCAAAAATCGAGCTTGTGACTGAAATCCTCACATCACCTCTGGCGATTAAGAAGAATGTTTCAGCAAATAAGCTCGAACATGTGCAGAAGAACTTTCAGATTCATGACGACATAGTGTATTACGATTTAAGATCATTCAAAGACAGAGGAGGAAAATTCGACAGACTGCGTATTTACGTACCCCTCACCCTTCATCATACTTTCCTCTCGGAACAACATGATGCTGTACAAACTAGTCAACTCGACATTGCAAAAACAATGAAGCGTCTTAGGTCCATAGCATTCTGGCCTGAAATGTTTAGAGAGACAAAACAAAACGCAAAATCATGTCACCAATATCAAGTATCAAAGCATACGCAACACACAAAGAAAGGGAAGATGGTTCCAGTGATTCCAACGGCACCTACTGTACTTTTACGCATATAACCCACAGGTTATACGACTTTTTTCTTTAAAAATCAGGCCTGTAGGTTATGCGAGAGTGCGGGTTATACAAGAGTTTTTTTTTTGCACGCTAAAACAAAAACAAAACCCCACTTCTCAATAAAGGTGGATTTCCACCGCCTTTTCCGTTTTGATTTTGAATCGGAAACGGATAAGTTTAGGCAGTTGCTACGGCAACGACTCAACAGAGCATGCGCGAGACCTTTCCTTTTTCCTTTCCGATCCGAAAGTTGACTCCAACCTGGTTAGCTTTTTCCGAAAGGAAACGAAACGAAAGCTTATCGGAAAGCCAGTCACAGTGCGCAGTTGCTCCCTCGTGACACACTACTGCAGTCGATCGCCAGCCCAACAAATATGGATGCCTGTTAAGCGATTGATATTTTAGTTGAGAAAAACGAGGAGGTAACTTGCTTATCAGCTTAGAAAAACCGATTGTGTGATTTACAGAAAAAGAGCTCGTGGCCGAGATACGCCGGCAGATCGTACTCTGTTAGCTACCACCAGAAACTCGGCCCAGGTCGCCCTTGAATATGTATGCACTCGGCGTCGGAGGCTTCGTGCTAACCATTGTGACGTTGACCACCCTCCAGAGTAGCCTCATTCAGGGGGCTTTGGCTAAACACGCGACAGTATACGACAATACCAAAATTTAATACAATGTGGCTCGAGCCACTCAACACTACGGCAGGAAACGTTTGGCGGTTGCCACCTGTTAGTCAAAAAATACGAATTATTAAATTTCATACGGGCAGTTGGATGAATATAGACAGTGAAGTGGTCAACTGAGAAGCGCTCCCTCGACTCCGCCATGTTTAGTTTCACGTGCTCAACACATATTACTAAGCTCCATTATGGTTGGCTACTCGCGCGATAGGCTTGGATTTTTAAACGCATTGTATGATTGGATGGGCGCTAACGCTTGCTTTCCGCGGTGGGAACGGTTTTGTTGTTTTAGGTAGACGTAAATTTTTCCTTTCCGATTCTGATTCCGAAATGAAAATGGAAAATGCGGTGGGAATCCACCTTAAGCCTAAACGTTCACCTACTCACGCTGCAGTGATACAAATCACGTGAAAATCGAGTTTAAAATAATAATTTACCCACTTTTTGCCATGGATCTCTTGTAAATAATTCGTGAAAACTTGCAGCTCTTGTTTCAAGATTTCAGTTGTTTTAATTGTTAATGTCGAAATTGGAAACCAACTCGTAACTAGTAGCAACTAATTTCGTAGTGCGGTCGTGCGTTCATGGTTGATCTCTTACTCAGTGCTGGTCAATTTCCTGTTCCTGCACAAAGGGAAGAGCGTTTGGAGTGCCTAATCGATAAGCTGCTTTAGCGTCGCTAGGAATAGCATTTTTCACGGGCAAACAGTCGTGCACTGCTGGTTATTTACGGTACCAATTGTTAAAAATGCTAAAAGATATTCAGTATAAAGGTAGTATACAGACAAAATAGCTTTTATTTTATCTTGGATAACAAGATAATAAATGTGTTGGAAGGTCAACTGCTTGGCATTATGGTACGCACTAGTTAGTTCGTTTAAACTTCGTTAAACCTTGTAGATTACCCGCGGGTTATATGGGGGTGCGGGTTATACCAGAGTTTTTTCACACAACCGCTTTATTTGTTAGAGGTGCAGTTATCTGGGAGGTGCGTTATAAGCGTGAAATTATGGTATGTCCCACTTACAATTGATTTGTTGATACCATGCCTGCCACAAACCAAGGGAACCGTTATGCGCTATCAGTTGTCGATTACTTTACCAAATGGGTATGGTTTGTGCCAACTCGCCATGCCATAGACAGGGCAGCTGCTGTGCATCTGTTCAGAGAAGTCATTAGACACAGAGGTCCAACGAAAGTACTAATCACAGACAACGGTCAGTCTTTTGTGTCAAAGCTTATCAAGGAACTAGCGAATTTGACTAACGTTGAGTTGGGGAATTACAAGTGAATAAATATTATCAACGAGCTGGTTTTGCATTACAACGACACAGTACATTCCATAACAAAACTGAAACTTAGGGAAGTAACCAGGCATCACGAACCGTTGCTGAGACAAACTAGTCCTAAACAACTGCTAAAGAAACTCAAATTTACAGTAGGAAAGAAAGTCAGGATTTTTAAAGTTAAAAGCAATTTCAATAAAGCGTATTTGCAAAATTTTACTAAGTTTTCAAAAAACCCAACCAGTTACGTATTTTTTTTAAAGACAAGTCGGGTGACCCAGTGCTCGTAGGTTTCTGTGAACAAGAACTTCAAAATGCTCTGGTTCCGATTTATTTCTAATGGAGCAAGTATTACGTAAAAAGAAGGGCAAAGATGGATAAATGCTGTCTTCGTTAAATGGAAAGGACAATATAGGTAGTTTAAGCTGAATTCACGTGCCCATAAGCGAAAGTACTGACTGCATCGTCGCAGCCTAGCCATTGTCGTCGTAAGGACTGAAAGCCAACTTATAGGTGGTGACAGTTTTCAGTTTGTGCGCCTCAGAACGAATGTAAGACCCCAGAGTTCTTACGACGCTATTATTAAACAGCACATTCTTGTACGTTTCGTGTACGAATTGTGCTGATTTCTTAGTGTCTTTGCAAGCCATTTTGTTCTTCCCATCCGATTGTAAAACGCTGTAGAGCTTAGACTTTAAACCTACAAACTCTGAAATTGGGCAACCCGCACTCTCGTCTTTCATTTTCCCCAAAACTTTTTTGTTGATGTCGGAGTGTAGACAATGGTCTTTGGGGTAGTCTGGTGTATCGAACAACGACACATCCTCTTTCATATCTTTGTAAACATCGTCCGTTTCTATCGAATAACACAAACTATCCGTATCCATAACTAGGAGTTTTCATCTCCCCGGTTTGTACTTTTTCGTCATGTGGTCGTAGTGAAACCGGTAGACTAATAACTTTGACAGTTCCAAGATGCTAAAACCAACCATGGCGAGTTTATCCAAAATGATGTTTGAGGGAGTCTTTGTAAAAATTACCAAATCCTCACTTAGTAACGTGAAACTCGTGGTGCAGGGTGAGGTGCGTACTTGATAGCTTTCTCTTTTGTCATTGCTATCAAGACGTTGGGTCTCTTTCGTTTGTTTTCAATTATATTACCAAAAATTGAATTATTCATCAATTTGTAGAGGTTTTTGTCAAAATTGTTAGTAGCCGCTCGCGTCTCTCAGTATTAAACTCGATGTAAGGTTTCAGCCAAAGCGCTTGCGTAAAGCTGATCACTCTTTGTATTTTCATGAGAACTATGCCGAGAGAAATGTTGTATTTCATATTCCTATAGTGCACCACGTACTTTGTCTTTGAGAAAAGGTTAGTGGTTTCATGTGATTTGATGCTAACGGGAAATCATTGTGCGATGCACGATGCATCAATGGGTATTCCAAGTTCACTTCTAATATCAACCTCGTATCACTCTTGACTCTGATTTATATCCTTATGCCGGTCTCCTCACATTACACAACCGTATAAGCTGTTGAAGTCCAAAAATATGATGTAAGAATTCTTATTGGGGTCGAAGGTAGATGGCATATAAGGGTTGTTGGCCTTAGAGTATCATTTAGCTACAAACGAGACAACGTTCCTTATACCCTCTTCCACCATAAGATGCATGTCAATATTAGTAAAAAGATACAAAGACACTCCCGTCTTCTTAAGCGCTGCGTCCCAGGACAGTGAGGGTGTAGAAATGTAATGGGAGGGGTCCAATTCGTAACTCGTCACCCTAAAGTTTTCAAAGACATTGGCTAATAGCCCGACATCTGTCCATAAATACAGATCGTGGTAATCTCCAAATGTTTTGCATTTGCCTAAATACCAAATCTTCATCACGTGTTCATAAGATTCAGAGCAGAGTGCTCCTTTCAACAACGAGGTAAACGCTGATACGGGAGGTAAACACTCCTTTTCAAACACTTCCATGTTTGTCAGGTATTCGTACGGAAACACACCTTCTCATCTAAGGCCTCGTACGTGTTCCATCGATTCACCTTCGAAAAGCTTTTCCGTAAGTTTCCAACGATGCAGTCATAAACGCTAGACTATCGATGAAAGCAAAATAGCCTAATTTCATGCTGCTGATTCTTTCCTTGTTCTTAGCGATGATCCTCACATTATGCAGTGCTTTCAAATCTTTAAACGAATTCAAAGCCTTCACGACAAAATGAATGTCGTATTTTTCGAAATTGTGCATAACAACCGCTATGTTTTTGTTCAAAGTGTAAGCAAAGTTACACTTGCTGTGTGCGGCACCTCTAAATTCACCGGTGATGTGGTCGTGGTCTCAAACTTTTCTAACCCATTAAACTTTTCTTGGGAAGGGGTAAATGCACCGTGTTAGCAAAGATGGCACAACGCAGCTGTTTTGTACTGCAACCATTGCTCCTTTGTTAAACCTTTCATTCGTTGCTTGTGGGAATCTATGTAAGTGACAATCGCTTTCTATTCCTCTAATATAGATTCGAAGAAAACCTTCACGCAGTCTACTCCTCTGTACAATTTTTTTGAAAATACTCCTTTAAATGGTCCATAATCACATAGGCAAGACTGCAGGCTTCTGTGTGGTTAACTCAGGTGTATGTATCATTTCCATCACTACTGGAGACTGGTTGGTGCCGCTTCAAAGTCCACATAGGCTATGTACAACTTTTCGAATTCGTTCTTGAAATTCTTAAACTGGATAACATCATTGTTGGGCATGAGGAAGGTGGTCGTTTTCGTATCTAAAACGATTTTGAAAACCGTGTAGACAATGCTTGCAAAAATATTTCAAGTTTCTGTTGGAGTTGAAACGTGTGATGAATTTGTTGAAATCTTTTATCGTTACATAGTGTCCGCTGAGAAGAAGCAAGTCAACGTGATGCTTACTTTCAACTAAGGATCTCACGCGATAAATGCAAGATTAGTCATCCTCAAAACCAAAAACACATGCCAAAATATTGGCTTTTTTGAACTCCACGGTCTTGGATAAAGGAGCGGGATATTTATCCAACATACCAACAACTAACTCGTGCGCACGAGGCAGGTAATGTTTCATATCCCAGTCATGTTGCGAAGATTTAATGGGGTGTACACTAACAAACACGGACCACAGAAAACATCTATCATCCTCACTATGCACATTGACCAGTATATTGGGACCTAGTTTGAGGTTGTTGGGGATTGCTATGTAACCTTTTCCTGCAAAGGGTCTATAGATGCTGACACATAGCTCGGTACACACGCATTGCTTGACAACCCATCCACTAAGCCTCAATTCCCCCATCCAATTCCTTCTACGGTAAACTGTTCAATACTACGCTGAATCTTGTTTGACATTTCCGAGAGAACCTCCTTGCTCCCCACTCTAACCAGGTTGGACTTAAAATAAGCTTTGATAGTTTACGTATTATCCATCGCTCTTTCGAAGAGAATGCATAACCCAATTTGAGCTTTCATGTTTACCATCAGATGTCGACATTGCTCTAAAAAATTCCAATATTTATCCTCATACAGTTCCAACAAAATCAATGGTTCGTAGTGCATTTCATCCGACGTAAAATCCCGCTTGAAAGTCAAGAAGCGATTGTTGAAAGCATCACGCACGAGATCAAAAACCACCTAAATCCAAACTGATTGGCCTTACCTCGAATTCGGTATCATCAGACACTTCCGTCTTATCTTTCAAATCGTGAATCATGTAGGACTAGGCCCAATCGATTCAGGTATCTTCTATTACAGGTATGATTAGAGATCTGATGTTGTTGACTACGAGGTTGAAATTTGCGGGTATGTGAGAAATTATTTCTTTCTTCAGCACAGGTTTGAGTTTAGGAAAAGACAATTTATGTCTCCAATTTCCCTTCCAAGTTGTTTTACAGCTCCTCTACACTTGTGCCGTTTATATGTGAGCTGATTAGAGTAAGTCACGCTGCACGATTTACAGGTTACATAACATTTTCCTTCGTGATGCCTTTCATGCCTCCGTTTATTTGTATTATTCCTATACGTCTTTTCACAGTACTGACACGACAAAAATTTCTTTGTCAGACATTGGAAGATCATGTTTTTCTTCTTCGTCAATCATCGTTGGTCTTTTTTTATCTTCTGATGTTGAAACTGTCTCTTCGTTCATCGGAAGAATATTAGACGAATGTGAAATTCTGGTATGAACTACTTCCAACAGGTTTCGCAGTAATATATTCCCCAACTTCATTTTTTCAGGCGTAATCATTTTTCCATCGCATCTGTCGTAGTGCGCCAAAAATTCATCATAGGAAGAAATGAGTCCTCTTCAATCAAGACAAATAAAGTATACCATGCAAGGCTTCTGCAAATGATTTTCCACCTCTTCTCGCGATAAAAACTCAACCTTGCATTTCTTGCACTGGAACCTCGAAACCACGTCTTACTTAGCAGCCATGGCTGATATAAAGATCTACGGAATTATTCGAGCATTTTATACCCACCGCTCGCTAAGCTAGAAAGTTACACAATCGTTTCCCGTCCATGTAAAAATACCCACACGGATGAACCAAACATCAACACCACTGTAAAAAAAAACCTGCAAAAAATACTCAAATAGGAGTACGGTAAAGGGATTTCCTCTGCAGGGGTTTCCTGGTGGGTTGCTCAAAATGGGTTCAATGCGTTATTCCCCCTTTTACTCCTGTTCCCCACCACACTCACCTGCATGAGATTATTGACCAACAAATTCTTGCTGATTGTGATAATACATGAATTGGTACACAAGTCGTTATAAGCAGCACAATTCGAACTAATATTTGTTGGTCACCAACCTCATGGATAGGACACTTGAGAGGCGCTGGGGGACCTTGGGTTTATCTCATCGGGTTGCGTAAGTAGTTCGATTTCTACTTCTACAATGCATGTTATTAGTACATTCAGCAAAAATTTGTAGGTCATCGATGTGTCATGGGGAAGGGGGATGCTGAGGGAGGCTTTGGTGGTATTCCATGGGGATCTATGGCTGGTTCGATTTCTACTACTAGGAATAACTTGTGTACTGGAGTACATGCTTTTAATTCGATCACCAAGATTTTTTTCCAGTATCAGCCTCATGTAGCGAGAATGGGGGAAGCGCTAAGGGACCTTGGAGGATTTCATGGGAGCTCCATAGCTGGTTTTATTTGTACTGCTAACAATGACTTGTGTACTATATTTCATTCTTTCAGTACTATCTGCAAGAATTTGTTGGTCAGGGAGGGAGGCATCGGGGTGCCTTGGAGAGAGTATATCGAGGAGTTCCATAGCTAGTTAGATTTGTACTACTACTATGAATGACTTGAATACCAAATTTCATGCTTTTAAGTCGATCTGCAATTATTTGTTGGTCAAGCCTCAGGGAGGGGTGGGGAGCTCAAGGAGGAGGGTAGCCTTGGGAATATTTCTTGGGAGTTCCAAGCTGGTTCAATGGGTACTGCAAACAATGACTTGTGTGCCACCATTCAAGATTTTAGCTCAATCTACAATAATTTGTTGGTCTAGTATCATGGAGGAGGCACATAGGGTGGTTGGGGGCTCTTTGGGGTATTTCATGGGGTTCCATGGCTAGTTTGATTTGTAATGCTAAGAATGACTAGTGTCCCAAATTTCACGCTTTTAGCTCGAATTCCAAGAATTTGTTGCTTAAGCCTCAGGGTGACACGGGGGGATTACTGGGATGTACTGGGATTCCTTGGGGGATATTTCGTGGGGAGTTCTATGACTGCTTCGATTTGTGCTGCTAAATATGACTTGTGTACAAAATTTCTTGCTTTTATCTGGACCTGCAAGAATTTGTTGGCAAGACCTCAGTGAGCGGGCACAGGGGGTGCTGGGGGCCCTTTTGGGGTATTTCATGGGGGTTCTATGGCTGGTTCGATTTGTACTGCTAAGATTGACTTGTGTACCAAGTTTCAAACTTTTAGTACAAACTTATAGCTCGATTTGCAAGAATTTGTTGATCAAGCCTCAGGGAGGGGACACAGGGGAGTGCTGGGGACCCTTGGGAGTATCATCGGGGTACCATGGCTGATTCAATTTGTGCTGCTAAGAATGACTCCAAAAAAATGTCATGTTTTTAGCTTGATCTGCAAGAATGTTTGCCCTTGCCTCTGGGAAGGAGCATGGGTGGGCTGCTGGTGGAGCCGCTGGGGGGGGGGGGGCCTGGGCGTATTTCATGGGGGTCCATGTCTGGTTCGATTTATACTACAAAGAAAGACTTCTGATTACCAAATTTTATTGTTTTTAGCTCTTTTTTCAAAAATATGTATTCTTTTTTACAAAAAAATATTTTTGTAATGTTTTTGCTCTTCTGAATGATTTCAGCCCAGTGCTCTACAATAATAAATGCTCTGCCGACGAGAAAATTGCAGTTACAATAAAATCGCATTCAAAAGGCCCTGGTCGTTGTTAATACGTACATTTTAAGATATAAAAATTGAAAATCGGTTCATTAGTTCGACCTCTAGACGAGAACAAAGTTTCGAGCCCATTTGACTTTCCGTCACAAGAACAATGTAGTTACACTAAAAAAGCATACCTAGGTATGCCCTGCCATACCTAGGTTTTAAACTTAGAACTTTAATATCGGTTTAGTGGTTCGATCTCCAGGTCAAGGCAAGGAGTTCCAACAAGAACAAGAACAACAACAACAACAACAGGAAATGGCCATATTGTGGTAGCCGAATTGTTCGACCTTTGTAATTAAATTTGTAATGCAGTGAAATAGTTACGACATGACCCAAAATACCGAATTTCGTTGGTCTATGTCAATCCTTGGCGAAACTATAGGAGTTGCAAAGTTTGAAGTTTGAGATGGAAGTTCATGCTGAGGCTTACATAAGGATTCATGAAATAATAATTCTAAAATAATTTTTGCGAAATTATATCTAACGTTTGCATGTCCCTAATAATAATCGCTAAACAATGAACACTGTAAGTCTTTTACAATTGGTTACTAAATTCATTTTTTAAATCCTCCACAAGATTGAGGCATTTTGTAGCACAAAAATTCACCAACACAAACAACAACAGTAATAAGCACTAGGTCTCAAAAAAATGTTTCCCTTACGACGCAGTAACATCCAAAGGTCGAGGTCCTACCGCTGAGCCATACTGACACTGGCCCTGTCAGTAGCTCAGTGGAATGACCTCAGCCCTTGATTTCAAATATCGTGGGTTCGATTCCACGCTCAGGCAGTTTGACATATTAGTCCAAAAGGCAACGTAAATAGGTTTGCATCCGTATTTATTTAACCTATCTCGAACCCATTGGCTTTCCGTCCTGTTTACATCCACGCAATCACAATACAGCAGTAAGAACAACTAACTTTCGAAAAAGTGTCCACCAGTCAATGCTGTAATATACACCCCAGATCAACAATAATAAGTTTCATGGTTGAAGTTCCACTACCAACATCGTAAATATGCCTCTCAAACCATATTGAGACAAGGGGATGACCTTTATGGATTGTGTTATGGTCATCCGACTGCCAGCTTTGTAAATATATCTCATAAACCGTGTGTGTTTCCGGGTTGTGTCAAGGTCATACCATTACCAGCTTCGTTAATATGCATCACAGACCATATGGAGATGAGTGCACGACCTTACCGGGTTTTGTCAAGGTCATACCATTACCAGCTTTGTTAATATGCATCACAGACCATATAGAGATGAGTGCACGACCTTACCGGGTTGTGTCAAGGTCATACCATTACCAGCTTCGTTAATATGCATCACAGACCATATGGAGATGAGTGCACGACCTTACCGGGTTGTATCAAGGTCATACCATTACCAGCTTCGTTCATATGCGTCACAGACCGTTTGAAGATGAGCAGATGACCTTACCGGGTTGTGTCAGGGTCATCCCACTACCAGTTTCGAAAATGTGTTTCATAAACCGTGTGGAGACGAGTGTACGACCTTTCCGGGTTGTATCAAGGTTCGTTAATATGCGTCACAGGCCGTGTGGAGATAGGTGGATGACCTTACTGGGTTGTGTCGAGGTTCCACTGCCAACCTCATAAATATGCCTCACAAACCGTGTTGATTCTAGTGGATGACCTTTCCTGGACGTGTCAAGGTCATGCCACTAGCTTACTGCTAGCTTCGTAATTATGTGGACAACCTACTGTACTACATCCCCACATTCTTCATTGAACATCGTGCATTTTACATAAGTTTTCATACTTTTTTGATAACCTTTCCGAAATAATTGAGCTGAACAAGAAACACAGACGGTTGTACGGTGCTCTAAATGATAAATAACCAATCACAAATCGTATCTGACCAACCAATACTCGCTATGAACCACTGTAGTAAGCCTACGTCATTTTGTTCGAACATTATACATTTTCTTTGATCGACTAAATGGATGGATGAATTTACGGAAATTGGAATGTCAAAAAATCGATAGTTCTGGAACGAGCAAGTTTGGATCGAAAATAAAATAGACGTCAATGCTGACCATCTAGGAGTTCATTGCCATATTATGCCTACGTGTATGTGTTATCATGGAAACCATGCCCTGGGGCAAACATGCATACCGTATCTAATGGGATTAAATAAACATCCACATTTTACTCTGAGTAAATTATTAATGAGCCCTGCACTCAATGCTGCGTATAGCCAATCACTGAGACAGCTTCGCATGATACTGTGCTGATACAAATCTAGCATGGCGGTTCCTTGCCAATGTGTATAACCCCAGCGAATAATCTGTGTATTCTTCAGCTAGGGAAAATTCTCAGTGTTACAGAAATCTTTGTAAATCGTTGGAATTGGGTGCGTAGGAACCAGTGATGAAGAAAACGCAACATTCTAGTATAGGAATGTGTCCTTTAAGAAGAAAAAGTGACGTCAACATCGGCGATTATCTATTGCTAACTAGCTAAGGTGACAGCTCCTATGTTAATTCCCATAGTATAAGCACACCTGTGCAGCTGCTAGGGGAAATTTAAGTTTCAAGTCTAAATAATTGCAGACAGGTAGAGCATGGCATGGGAGAGTTCCTTTTGCTAAAAGAAGTTCAAATATTTTCTTATAAAAAATAATAGATGTGTTGGGTAGTTGTCTCTGCCGACACGCAAAATAAAGTTAACTCTGTTTTAGCAAGGTAATTGCTTGAAAATTTATTTGTAGTGTCCCACGACTTTAAAAAAAATTGGTCGAGGAAATGGAAAATAAAGGCTGACCCTAAGTAAATCTAAAGTCCTAAAAAAAGCTCTAGGACCAGAGTATAAAAGAAATCAATATTAAAGTGCATATCAGTCACCTAAACCAAAATAAACAAAAATCAAGACTATGAACAAGGCCTTCTTTAAAAACCATGATGAAACTCTGGTAGGCCTACAATGAAAAAAAAATTAAACCCTAAATTACCAGTACAAGGTACTAGTTATTTGCAGCTACTGTTTTGCACCGAAAAATTACGACCCACACTGTTAAAATGAGTGTCCAATGAAAAAACGAGGATTGCTAAGCCAGCCCTCAGGGCATTCTTAGCAGAGATTTCAGAAAATATGATGTAAAAGTAAAAACCGTCAATAATCATCAGATCTGAATGGTGATTAAACAGTAAAACATCCGAAATTGTTAACGTTGTAATTATGTCACATTGCTTCCCGATACGCACTTCTGCTGCTGTACTCAACTCTGACGCTGTTACAGGATAGGTCGGTCGGTTGCCAATGTCCTAATATTAGAACAAAACTAATATAAACTGTGTTATAGATTAAGGTAGGCTACCTTTAACATAACGTAAAGTAAATGGGCGGGGTCAGTGATAATTAAATACAAACACAAACCATTTCAGACTGTCTGAGCGAGGGAATACTCGACCTTTAAGACCAATGGATGAAACCCACGTTCAGATGTACGACACGAATGAAAGTAGATAAGACTCGTTATATGAACGAAATATTTTGCAAATGTTCCAAACCAACATGGCTAAGATCTTGTTACACAAAGTCGTAAAATTCTGTCAAGCCAGTATCACTTGTGCACCTGAGTTTTGGTGTTTGGTGTTATTTATATCTGTAAGCGGAGCCCTACCTTATATTCCAAATTAGTTGAAATTACATAACCAAATTCATCCTGGTAGTATAAGTATTTTTCGAAGTGGAATTTGTTCGATGTAAAATGCCTTGCATTTTGCGAATTAATTTCTACCGATATCAAATTTTACATATCGTTAAGTTAATTCTGTACTTACGGCAAGAAAGTGGGAGAAACTATCGCTTCTGACGTTGAAAACTTGGAAACTTTTGTTTTCCCACTGCAACAAAGTTATTACAAGTCTCTAGAAAGGGTTGAATGATGTCAACTGAGCATGCTCTGCTGCCTGTGTCTGCTGGTGTCGGCCTGTGTCGGATTGTGCCTGTCTGTGTCTGCCTAATTGCAAGTACAATTGTTTCACCTGGTAATTAGGGCGTTTCTACAGATATTTCAAAAGATGTTTTTGACATGCACATCTGGTAATTGGTTAGTACATGACTGTCACGCTAATGCACAGAAATATTGATCGAAATGTACCCCTTTCCATCTCTGCGCCATTCTGACCATTATCTGCTCCTCTAACGCCAACGTTTGCCAAGAATGGTTTTAAGTGCTGTCATTTGTACCACATACAATTCACAAATAAACAGGATGGAAGTCAAATCGGGTCGAGTAATTCTAAATAAATAGGCAACGGAAGTGGGTTTGCTTCAGAAGTAGGTTTGACATGTATTTATTTAAACCCAATTTTAATGCATTACCAAAACAAGCGGCTGCAGAAACTACCTAGTCGCAATCAGTTTTCTGTACCTTTCGCCACTTTTTCAACGAAAATGTTGAGGTGCACCCCTATATCACGCACTGCAACAGCGATCTCTATTATTTAATCTTAAATTAGTAACCACTACAATTGCCCGCTAAGAATGTGTTAGCTTTTAGGCCTATTTTTTTTACTTGCTATTTAAAATTTTCAAGTATTAGCTAACATAGAATTTGTTTCGAGAGTTGGCCTATTTATTTATGCAACACGGTGTCGGGACGTTATGTTTAGGCCTAATTTTCAGCTTTTAATCCAATTTTTTTTTACTTACCGATTTAATTTCTTAATTAGCAGCTAAACGAGAACTGGGTTCAAGAGTAGGCTATTATTTCATGCAACACGGTGTTGAAAACATTTATGAATGTAGCTATTGTGTGATGTTGACGAAATCCTTTTGTTTTTTATGGTTGCGTGTCTTCCTGTAGTGGTTAAATGTGACAATCAAGTGTTATTATTTCATTGGTTTGCGTCGAGAAAACCTATAGCTGTAAGGAAGCAACGATATTTTAATTTGCCGTGTTGTTTAAAGTCCACTTGACTATCACTGATAGAGGCGACGGATGGACGAACAAAGTCGTTGCTCAGCAAACTAAGACCGGCCACACACCAAATACGACAATTGTTTCACGACAAGACGTCTCACGACAAGACGTTTCACGACAAAACATCGCGAGACGTCGCATCTGGTGTAGACATCCCGATAGCTTTTCTGTAGAGTGCGCTCTGCCTTGTTGTCTTCAGATGCCAAAAGACGCCTAAAGAAATCTCGCGATAACGTCTCATTCGGTATGTGGCACTCAGCTCATTGCTATGGTTGTGGAGACGTCTGCGGCAAGGTGAGACAGGTTTCGACAGTACGTCTTGTCGTGCGACCAAATGTCGCATTTGTGTGTGGCCGGCCTAAAACGTAATTAATAACTGAACAAAAGAATTTTGAAAATTCTCGTGAGTAAACGAACTCTAATATACACGGCCTACCGGCCGGAAAAAGACTAGCTGAGATACGAATTTGTGCGTTTTTCAAAACAATTACACGTGTAAAAAGCCACTGTCACAAATCACGTATTATACGAATTTACTTGACGGTTTAATTTCGTTTCATTACGAAATGGAAGAAAGGAATGCTATACTAAAACAAGGCGGATCACACACTCCAGAATCGTGCAGGAAATTAAAGTCGCCATTTTTGGGCAAAATGTAAGCTGAGTAACACAGAGGTGTACACGGATTCAAAATAAATTATAAGGGATAGAAATTACACAATCGCATAAGATATTTAAAGTACCATTTTGTAACAAACGTATAAAAAACGTCTCAAATTTTTATGAAGACTATAAACGAAGGCTACTAGTACTGTTTATGCATTGTCGCATTCCCTTAGGAGAACACGGTGAGCTGCTGCCATTACGAATGAGGAAAATTTTTAATTTAAAATGATTATGAATGAAGAATTTACGAGGGCAGCCGCTATTAATGGCAAATGTGCCAGCCCAGTCACCGTTAATTCCGTTTCCTGCTTCAGTTGGTAAATCTGGACGAGTGGAACAATCCAGGTCAGTGGATCACTGGGTTATACACAAAACGATCCATTCAGTCCATGTAGAAGAGGTCAGCTGCTCCTGGTCATAACGTAGGGCGAATTTAAGCAAAATGACCTTACTAGCTAGATCATTAGATAAAATAGCAAATAACTTTCAGCTAACGAGGTCTTGTTTAATAAATTCGTCCTAACGTTACGAGCAGCAGCAAGCTGACCTACGCTACAGAGTGTGAATGGATCATTTTGGGGATGACCCAGTGTTCCACTGACCTGGGTTGTTCCTGATCTACCAACAGAAGCAGGAAATGAAATTAGAAACCCGTTGTCTCTATGAAGTTTGTTGAGGTGTCTTTTCACTAGCGTCGCCTCGGGGCAACCCTGTGAACCTTCAGTTTTCGACGGTAGGTCGCCAGCACTAAAATACCCTAGCATTATCTTGGATGCCAGGGGCACGTAGTCGGTCGGTATCCTAACAAGAGCTAAATTCCGTATTGGGTAGGTGTTCTTTGATATTGATTCACTGCCTGCCTTCTGTGAAGAATAACCGATACGAATTTACAAAACCTAAACGTTTTCTAGTGAAAAATATTTGTTTGCTGTCATTCAACACGAAAGAAATGTTGTTTTTTTAAGCCTGATTTGATTGTGTGGTCATCGCACAGTTAGAAAACAAACTACGTGATATCCGTAAAAACCGCCGTACTGTTGTATAAGCAGATTGGGTGACGCAGCGAATAAAAAGATATAGGATAGGTTTGTCGATCTTCCCTTGGCGACTTCCATAATATGATGCCGGATGAGAACTAGACAGCGAACCATTACAACATGTTCCTACCATCTTAGAGACTAATCGTTGTGTATGGCTGAGGAAGAGGGAAAGGTCGATCGCAGGGTTTTTTTTCTGTCCCGCCTGCTCATGCGTAACGTATTTAAGCAGCCCCCTTTTGGTTGGATATATTGAAATATTACTTGTTCTACCCCCCCCCCCCACCCTACCAGTTAAAAAAATTATTAGTACCCGTACTTGTCCCGTAAATAATTTTAACTTTCTTTCAAAAGCTATTAATTACGTGGGAGAGTCCATGTTGTAACCGTGGCTTCTTACTCCACCTCTTGCTACAAGGCCGTCTGGGAAAGAAGCTGAGGGTTTTGTTTCCCCAGCCAATGCAACGTTAAAAGGCGTCAACTTATTAGCATGAGTGTGAACTGGCACCTAGGGCAGATTCACGGCTTAAGGCACAGCCAGCACCGAAACCTCCGCTTTGAGATTATGGGATAGCAGCCGCCATAATGATTAGCATGGGGTACACAATGTTCGAGAAGCACAACTCCGATGAGAAGGGAAAAGCACGCATGGCTACAGTTACACTGTGAAACTCTTTTCAAATTTATCCTAGCACAGGAACAAAGTTTGCACTAATTTTCCAATAGCTGTTCGATTTTAGAAATTTATTTTTGCATCATTTTTAATACAGTGTTTTCACATTTTTGGTAACCTGCTCAATACGTATTTACCTGAATCGCGCAATTACTACAGAATGATGAATTATGGGATGTGTATTCTAGAACGATATATGAGAGAGAGGGAGAGAGAAAGAATATGGTAATCCTACAATATATTTATTTATTTATTTTAATTACAAAATTATTGTAACCCCCTACAAAGAGCATGAAAGCAATTTCAAATTAAAACAACAATTTCATGAATCTCATTCAGGCGAGAGCAGAGATGATACAGGCGCGAAAGCGGTACATTAAGAGGCGCCGCCATATTCTTCTTGCCTGAATGAGGTTCGCAAAATTTTTGTTTTAATCTGAAATTGCTGTTATGTTTTTTATAGGGGGTTACAATAATTTTGTAAATAAAATAAATAAATAAATATATCGTAGGATTGGCCTTTAGCGAATCTCATCAGATCTCATTCAGACGAGAACCGGAAGTTGGCTGGCGCCATGTTGGCATTGTTGACGTCGGCTAAGCGTTGGATGGAAGGCAGATTGCGAAGGTTTGCAATGCATTGTTTCTAGTACAGTTGCCCCCCCCCCTCCTGCTGGCACCTAGGACGATATGTGGTAAACTGCGTTACCAGTTGCCCCCTGCTAGCACTCTGTCAAGATGCGAAACACGCAATTTCTACCCCAGTTGGACTTGACTTGAAGAGGCAGTAGCGCATCCATGAATTTTGTAAGGAGGGACCAAAAAAAAAAACGGTTCCGAAAGCTAACTCAATTTTAACAATGTCAGTGAGTTTCCATGCCTTTCAGAAACTTAACTGAAGTTGTTTTATAATGCAAGTAAAGCCTATCTGCAGAATTACATACCATGTTGTACATGATGGACGATTTTTTTTGGGGGGGGAGGGGGAGTTGGGGAAGAGGTGGGTGTAACCAGGGCCAGAGCTGAAAATTTTTTCGGGGTGGGGGGGAAGAGCCGATTCACTGCTGATTTTTCGTCCATGTACGATTTATCCAGTGGTATTTTGGCACCGCTGAATTTACAGTTACCCCACCCGGAAAGCCGAGGTTATGAAAATGTGATAACCAAAGTTTCGACGATCCTGCAATAATCAAGACCTTGAAAAAAACCTCGTGCCCTCCCCACTGGAGATCAAGTAACTCAAGTAGAAAAAAAAACCCCCCCCCCCCCCCCTCTAAAAAAAATAAACTTTTCTTATTTCTATTGAGACTGCCTGTAGATGATTTCCTGTAACCAAGGTTACTAAGTAGCAGTCCACACCGACAAGTTCCAAGCATTTGTAACAGTCAAAAATTTGTTCTGGTTTAAATCCTTGTTTCGTCAAGATTCGTATAACACACGAAATGATTAGTATTAAAAAACGCATAAAATGCAGATATAAAATATAGATATAAGCCTGAAAAAACTTAAAGCTCTAAAGGAAAGGATAATAGAAAAAGACATGTAAGCCAACAGCATCTCACTAATATGTATGACAGAATGTCCAACGTCCCAAAAAAAAAAGCTGGAGCAGCTTTACGCGTATTAGTGAGACGCTGATGGCTTACATGTCTTTTTCTAATATCTGTTCAATTAGAGCTTTAAGTTTTTTGAGGCGTACATCCGTATTATACGCCTACGCGTTTTTTAATCCTAAGATCGTTTTTTTCTTGTTCCAGGAAGAATAACAAAGAAGAGATTATTGCAATCATCTTAAAATTACTGTTATAAGAGTCTTTTTAATACTTAATAAAATATAATTGAATTAAATATCGAAAATTGGCTTGGCATTTAGCCAAAGTATAATAGAACCCCTTCTAAACACCAATTCATTTGAATAACTCGAATTTAGACCAAACTACTGTATGTCAGAATGGTTATTTTACACTTTCCTGAACACAAGAAATACACGTGCAAAATGATCACAAACAAGGAATTGCCCTAGGTTCTTCTTTTATTTAGGATAGTGTTCCAGTTAAGCAATAGTTAAGCAATTAAATAATAGAACTTGCTGAAAACTAAGTTTGGTTCAGATGAATTTGTAGATTAACAGATTCTTATCTAGCCATAGGCTGATAATATAAGGTTGTTAGTTATGATTATATTTTCTATGCATTCTAGGGTTGTGATACTAAAGTAAGGTTATATTAATTTCGAATAATACCGATTAGGTTAAAATCCGATATATCTATGTATCAACTGCAATATTCAGCTTTAGTACGGCTGCATGTGACTACGGCAACTAAAGCCCAGCCCTTCCACGGACAGCGTAGTTCGGCTGGCAGAAATCTAAACGCGTTTCTGGCCTAACGGAGGAGTAGATGCACATAAACCAATCTAAGATAAAAGTCGGAAAATAATTCTTTTTCTGTGTTCGATCTCAAGTTTTATATCCTACACTGCAAAGTCACCGAACGGATATTACTTTAATTAAAACGTGCTTTTACTCCTCTCTTTTAGATAGTGCATCCATGCCCATAGGATATTGCCAGGCAATAAGATAGTTCACGACTTCCAGTTTACTCTTAGGCGTACGTGATTCTAGAAATTGTGAGTAAACAACCTAACGTCCTGTCTCTACTTCAGCTGAAAACGTTAAGTTAAGGATGTTCTATACATCTGTGAATATGTCAGTAAACCCAAGCTGAATATTTTGGGAACCACTCCCAGCCTTGTTTCAAATTTGAATGCTCCTTCAATTCTTAAGGGTTGTTTACATTTCTGCTCACACGCGATTTTCATAGTAAATATCGATTCAAAGTCATGTGATTGTTTTTGATTACAATTGATATTCATTAATATTCATTTAAAACGCAAGCTTGTTACATACGTACTTATTTACAAATTACTGCAGGCAACAAAACCGTAAGTTGTTCATATATCAGCTTACCTACTGTTTTCGTTGTTGCTGATTGTTTCAGTTCCTGTCGTCACTGTATTGTTAAGTGCCACAGTAGATGTAATAGACAACTTCGCAATGCATACCGGCCGGGATACATATAATTAAATTCCATTTAAAAACCTCAGACAGCGTGACCAATCTAACCGAAGCGAACTGGGAACGCCCAATTGCAAATTACATAAACTTGCTTAAAGAATTTAATTTGCATTTTAAGGAAGATGCAGCTGTTGAAATGCTTCAACGCAAACAAATCCAACTGAAACTAATTAAAAACGTCCAAAACTGCATATTACATTTATCTGCTAAAATCATTTAATTTGCATTTTTAAGAACATGCTGTTGTTGGCTTGCTGCAACACCATTATGATACGAAAACATGCGACATGTGTGCAAACGATGATTATAATTAGAAATTAAATATATCTAAGGAACCTGAAAGATATCTCGTTTTTATGCTAATATGGCCTTTAATATTTAATGTTTACCTCATTAAAATATATCAACTTTAATGGGGAAGAGAGATACCTACTCCTCTGTCCAATCAAGATGCAACCTCATGCCTTCAAACATACACATTTATGCAAAGATATGTCAACGCATTCTCTAAGCAAGCAAAAGATGGATGTCGAAATTATGTTGCACCGTTAAGTAAGCTAAACCAATTAATGCCTGCTCCAATGTGTTGCTAAATACGTGCAGCTTAATAATCCATGATAATGGAATAAAATGTCTTCCTGATAAAACAATTTTTACTTGGTCACTTCTGAACTCTCATCGTTGACTATTTAATTGCGATTCAGCAGTCAAAACATCGTGTCTATTCTCTCATTCATGATCGCAGCCAATTAAAATATTTGTTCATTTTGGAACCACGATGCTTCACACTTCCTTAACCAATTGGACTTTACGAACATGTAGTCAATTGATCGACAGTAACTCGCGACTTGTTCTACTCGTTTGTATATTCCCCAGTGGTGTGTAATCTATATAGGTACATAATATATATTTATTAGGGTGGATCGAAAAAAGAAAATTTTGGACTATCATATTTTAATAGTGTGGAAAAGTTGTGTATTAGCATGCTAATAAACGGGAAAATAACGACAAAATTCCTATATTTAATCTTTGGTTTGCGAGTAGGGCCTAAAGTTTGCAAAAAATGACAAAAAAACACCAAATATTAACGTAGGGCGAAAAAAAAGAAAATTTTCGACTATGATAATCTAATAGGGCGGAAAACTGACAGGAAAATAATGAAAAATATCTTATATTTAATCTTCAGTTTGCGCCTACTGCCTAAAGTTTGCAAAAAAAAAATACGAAAAAACACCAAACAAGGGTCAAATTTTACAAATTAAGTTGTTGGACTTCTAATTGCGTGGAAGTACTCCATTTTAGTTAACCTGATAATAGTAATATATAAAAAAAAATATCCTGCTACATTTTGAGTTATGCATAAGACATGAAATTTTCTAATTTTGGTGAAAAATTTATAATTATGCAATATTTCAAGTAGACGAACTGTTGTATTAAAAATAGATACGGGGCAGTTTTTTTTATAATTTGTTCCTATGAGTGATATTATTTTATTCAACTTTAATCCTAATACATCACCTTGGAGGTATGGCACCTATTCCACAACATTTAATTTCGTTAATTATGTTGGTTTGCCATTGTCAGTCATGGACGTTATCTTGAAATCGGATTTCTAGTCGAATTTTGGCACCTCTTGAATGCAAAGTAGTTCTAATGTAGCCATCTCTGTTATCTTATCCATACACTTTACCAGCAGTTTTTGTAACAAGTTTTACACAACTTTCAACTACTTGGGTATGGCATGGAAAGTTTAAAAATTCAAACTCGGGCATAGTGTTATTTTGCAGAAATGTACTCAATCAGCTCCGTGTAGTCTGTGGCACCGAAATTTAATGAGGGCGTAATAAAAGCCCTAGCAAATTTCCCCTTCGGCTGTTGATTTCTTGCTTTCATCGTTTCTGCAAAATAAAAGTGCATGAGGTTGAATTTAAAAAACTTTCCAAGCCATACCCAAGCAGTTGAAAGGTGCGTAAAACTTGTTACAGAATCTGCTGGTAAAGTGCATGGACAAGATAACAGAGATGGCTACATTAGAACAACTTTGTACTCAAGATCTTTGATGCCAAAATTCGACCAGACACCCGATTTCAAGATAACGTCCATAACTGACACTGGCAAACCAACATAATTAATGAAATTATGTGTTGTTGAATCGGTGCAAGACCTTCGAGGTGATGTATTAGGATTAAAGTTGAATAGAATAATATCACTCATAGGAACAAATTAGTTTAAAAAAAACTGCCTCGTATCTATTGTTAATACAACAGTTCGTCTGCTTGAAAAATTGCATAATTATAAATTGTTCACCAAAATTAGCAAATTTCATGCCTTATGCACAAACTCAAAATGTAGTAGGACATTTTTTTTTATCAAGGACCGCGGTAGTGGTCCTTATGTGGGCCTCAGCATGAACTTCCATGTTAAACGTCAAACTTTGAACTCCTATAGTCTCGCCCAGAATTGACATAGACCAACGAAATTCGGTATTTGGGGTCGTGTCGTAACTATTTCACCACATTACAAATTTTAATGACAACAATCAAACTGTTCGGCGTCCACAGCATGGCCATTTCTTGTTGTTGTTGTTGTTGTTGTTGTTGTTGGGACTCTTTGCCTTCACCTGGAGACCGAACCACTGAACCGATTTTCAAGTTCTATAGGTTAAAACGTAGGTCTGGACAAGGCCTAGGGCCTTTTGCAGGCTATTTTAACGTAACTACAATATTCTTGACACGGAAAGCCAAATAGGCTAAAACTTTTACTCTCACCTAGAGATCGAACCAATGAACCGATTTTCAATTTGTATAGCTTAAAATGTAGGTATTAACACCGACCAGGGCCTTTTGAACCCGATTTTGATGTGACTATAGTATACTCGTCGGCAGAGCAATTATAATTGCAGAACACTGAGCAGAAATCATTAATGTTGCTGTTGGGACTCTTTGTCCTCACCTGGAGATCGAACCACAGAACCGATTTTCAAGTTGTATAGCTTAAAACGTAGGTATGGAAAAGGCCTAGGGTGTTTCGCAGGTTATTTTAACGTAACTACAATATTCTTAACACGGAAAGCCAAATGGGCTAAAACTTTTGTTCTCTCCTAGAGATCGAACCAATGAACCGATTTTCAATTTGTATAGCTTAAAATGTCGGTATTAACACCGACCAGGGCCTTTTGAACCCGATTTTGATGTTACTGCAGTATTCGCATCGGCAGAGCAATTATTATTGCAGAGCACTGGGCAGAAATCATAATGTTGCTGTTGGGACTCTTTGTCCTCGCCTGGAGATCAAACCACAGAACCCGATTTTCAAGTTCTATAGCTTAAAACGTAGGTATGGACAAGGCCTAGGGCCTTTCGCATGCTATTTTAATGTAACTACATTATTCTTGACACGGAAAGCCGAATGGGTTAGAACTTTTGCTCTCACCTAGAGATCAAACCAATGAACCAATTTTCAATTTGTACAGCTCAAAATGTAGGTATTAACACCGATTAGGGCCTTTTGAACACGATTTTGATGTTACTGCAGTATTCGCATCGGCAGACCAATTATTATTGTAGAGCACTAGGCAGAAATCATTAAGTGGAGTAACAAATTTTTGCAGAAATTTTGCAGAAAACATAAATTTGGTAAATAAGTCTTTTTTAACAGTAAAAATCGAACCAGCCATGGACCCCAATGAAATACCCAAAGTGCC